>LAPY01000389.1:160058-171385 GCA_000970635.1 Eragrostis tef | reverse complement strand
TTAAATATTTTTTTTAAAAAAATTGTATGTGGAAAGTGAGCAATACAAATTCGACACATAAAATAGAATAATGCAAGAAAATATTTTTAAAAAATCTAGAATATTTTTTCTAGCATAGAGTATGATGTCATCTACCATCCTACAAAATTTGAGCTTCAAATATAACCTGTACAAAGAGAAGCAATAAAGTAAAAATTCACGAAGGAGTGAATTGAACCAATCTAGATAGTTCGAGGTAGTAAAATAGACCAAAAATTAGTTTAGGGGTTTAAGTGAACTATATGAATACTTAAGGGTAGTAAAATAGACTTCTTTCTTTTTTTTAAGCCGACCCTGCTTACATACACCACACCACACCACGCCGCTCGCTGCTGTTAGAAAACAAAACAAGAGCACAGCTCATGATGCCGCCGCGCTTCTCCATGCGTTGTTGCGTTTCCCTGATGCGGTGCTCGATCCGTGCGGCGATGTGTTGGGCAGGGCAGGGCAGGACCTTGTTGTGTGTTCAGAGATGCCGATTTGCGAGATACAGCAACGAGTAACTCTGAACCCAAGGTTGTTCTGAATAACGCTGAAACCTGATCAGGTGCAATGTAATTGCACCTCAGGTCTTCCTTTTGCCTATTCTGTTCTGATGACATGAAAATAACATGGCACCACTGTTTGATTCTCCAGAAACTCTCATCAACATGTACAATCAACAATGACCTAACCCTCTTCCCATCTCAAAGGCAAGCTGTGCAGAATGAGCATTCGGTTCTTTCGGTCACCTCAGATCATCTCAAAGGCCAGCCTCACTGTCCTGTCCTGTGAGTGTATGAGCTTGCCGCTGCTCAGGACTTCAGCAGATTCCTGGTGATTTCAGGCACAAGCTGTTCACTCCACTCCACTGCACCACGCAAGTCAGTACTACACACATCTTCAGCATCGTTTCAGTTTCAGACCAGGGAAAAATGACACAACCACGTAGTACTACCAACAATCTTCTGCGGAAAAAATTGAGGCATTATTCTTTTCTTTAGATGTAAATTTTAGAGAGCTCTAAATAAAGAAAATCTAGTACTAAATTTTACGAGACGAATCTAATGAGTCTAATTAATCTATATTTTGCTACAGTCATGCTACAATAAACATCGTCTAATCACGGCTTACTCAGCCTCATTAGATTCGTCTCGCGAATTAGACTAGGGGTTCTACAGTTAGTTTGTAATTAAACTTTATTTAATATTCTTAAATGATAAGATTCTTTTATTTAGACCCCAGAAAACGAACACCCCTAGGACGATATTTCGTCGTGCCAGGGAACATGTGATGCTGGCCTCGTCGGCGTCCGCTCGTTCATCATCCAACAATGTTCAGAGTTCAGACTTGAAGAGCACGCTTGGGTCTCTACCAAAGTCGAAAGAACTTGTCGCTAGGGATCCTCTGCATTTGCGCACTGTTGTATCGAGCCGATTCAGCTTCAAGGAGCAGAAGTAACATGGATGAACATGCCCGTGCTGCCCCCAGCAGGCTGTCACCTTACGATATACAGTACTCCCTTGGATTGCACTAAAGTTCCCGTCTTTAACTTTTTTTTTGAGACTTTCCCGTCTTTAACTTCAAGGAAAAGAAACCGGAAGGAGTAATCTCCTAGCGAAATAAATCAGCGCGGCCCGCACAATTACCCACCATTTCAGGCACAAGGACTTGCAAATGCAAGCTGATCTCGGAACCAAATGATTATGTTCACATCACACGATAAATAAACAGGTCCAACTCCAAACCCAGAATACGGTCCGTCTTCAGACCACCGTAAAAGGTTGCAGAACAGAAGAAAAGGGTACACAGGGTCACAACATAACTTTCTAACAGTCTAGTCTTCGGAAACTCAGTGCCCATGGGCGCAGCAGCATCCGAGGCCTAGATGTCCATGGGGGCAGCGGCATCTGTGCCCGGTTCCTCCTGCTGCATTGCGCTAGGCTCTGCGGGAGCCTCCTCGGCAGCCTCCATGGAGTCTATTATTTCCTGGATCCTCTTCGCGTCAATCATCTCAAACGGCTCCATGGTGCCGTCATCTTTCCTGCCAACGATGGCCACAGTGCAGTTGGAGCTGGTCAGCTTCTCACCTTGCAGTGTCTCCTTGATGGCAGAGAGGGCATCCTTGATGAGCTGCTCTGGGGTGTAGTCGTTGTAGCCCTCGAATCGGCGCTCAAGGAAAGTCTTTGCGGCTTGTGAGCGAGACCCGATAGCGAATGCCTGGTACTCAAAGTAGTTTCCACTGGGGCAGTTATAGTAGAGGTGAGCTCCAGTCTCATCTAGTCCGGCAACAAGGAGGCCTACACCATAAGGCCTCTTCCATGACCGCTGCGTGCAAACCTGAAACATATTCAAACAAGTGGATACACACATATCAATCTAAAATGGTCAACCAATGCATGTATAAATAAACACATGGATTCTGCTTATGACAATTCCATAAAAGTTAAAAGCTAAAAGATAGTCAAGTATACTAACTAAGGTACCTATTGAAAGTGAATATCACATTGAGCCTGTTAACTGGCTATAAAGTACCAACACTGAACCGGAAGGACAGAACCAGCTTTTCTGACAAATGACTGGATCCCAAAATAAAGCATCACAATTGACAGTCAAGATATTTTACTCAAGTTATTAGATCAATATGCAGCAGAGGATGTGCAACAGAAAGGCCAGCCTCACTGTCCTGTCCTGTGAGTGTATGAGCTTGCCGCTGCTCAGGACTTCAGCAGATTCCTGGTGATTTCAGGCACAAGCTGTTCACTCCACTCCACTGCACCACGCAAGTCAGTACTACACACATCTTCAGCATCGTTTCAGTTTCAGACCAGGGAAAAATGACACAACCACGCAGTACTACCAACAATCTTCTGCAAAAAAAATGAAACAGTAATCGTCGGCAATGTGATGCGGCAGGGTGATAAATTTCATCTCTTTTTTTTTTAAGAAAGGAGTTATCACATCGTGGTTGGACATACCACGTTGGCCGGTGGGTGTGGCATTTGTTTTCCTTCTGGTCTGCTGTTTACTTTCCGCGCTGCTGCTCGCGCCTTGTTTATTAGCATGAAGATTCAAAAGACGCAGATCGTTGATCGTGTTGTTACCAGCACTTCGGGTTCTTTTAATCGGAATCGCAGATGAGCTGTCCGTCTCTGATCATCAAAAGGCCACGCACTACCATTTGACCTGACGATTACATAATGCAAATGCCCGCACGGAGAGACGGAAACTGGTGCCAAAAGCCGCCACCTTTCTCGGTGGACTTCCTGCCCTGCATATCTTGATCCTCCTCTCCTTTTCTCTGGTTGAACTTATCATTTGCAACTCAAACACTCTCGATCAGAAAAGCATCAGTGGACCCTAATAGATTAGAACAGCGCATTGTTTCTGACCGATCCATGGCATTGGCATTGCTACCGCCCGCCTGACAGTGTATCGTCCTTGAAAGATATCTTCGTTTTGAGGGTCGCAGGCGATGTAGGTATTCTGAATTGTTGATCTTTTGACCAGGTGCCTGATGCTATATTCTGATTTTGTTCTGTATGTGCAATCAAAGTCAATTCCTCGCTGTAAAGATTTGTGGATCTTTAGACTGTCCCTCAGGAACTTTCATAAGATAAAACCCTTGATATCAAGTCCTGATTTTGTTCAATGGAATCTCTTCTCTCCGTGGTAGATGATTGATTTGTCCAGCAGACTTACGCAAGCTTCGCCAGCATTTTATTGGGTAATATATCGCACTGCACTGTGCCATGTGACTCCATATCAGCCTCTGTACAAAAACATATATTTTTCTCTAGTATTTCTGATGATAAACTATTTTATTTCATGGTGGGAATATATTTTGATCTGTCCCATGTTAATTGCTATTATATAGTGCTGACCATACACTGTACCTTTTAATTATTTGTTTATACAAGATGGAATCAAACCAAATATCAAGGTGTCTAGAGATCCCTTGGCTAAGCATTAATTTATCTTCTTTTTTTTCGAAAAAGGAAGCATCTCAGTATCTTTTAGCACTGCATTTATGCCATGTAGTCATAGTATGGCTAGCAAACTACTATTAGTAGTATGCTTCAACAATCTAGAGCTGAAACAGGCCAACTTTTACTTTCTAGAAACATTGAAAACAGCTTATCGGTGCATGATTAAATGTACACCCCAAAAGCAATTCCTTTTCTTCTGTCCATAAGCTCAGTTTCATTGCACCAGAATATAAATTTTAGGGAGTTGAGGATAAGGAATAAGCAAAAGGAGGTAGGATCATGTGGCTCGTCCCCTCCATTTGAGGCTCATCTGTTTATTCGACACAGAGACATGGAGGAGCTATTCAGGGACGTCTGATTTGATATCCGGGTCAAGTTACTAAAACAAAGGATGTCTTCTACAATTATAATTAGACTGTATACAGTCCGGAGTCTTTAACTGATCTGTTGCTTCTAAAATTGAAAGTACCCTTTTGACAACCAATGTCAGAAACATCTTCAGTAAATAACGGCTGCATCTTCAGTCTTTGGTTACATGAAACATAGCAAATTTAATTTTGTCTCTCTGTCTATAAACATGGCACGGCAGATGACAGATTTCAGAGCTAGAGTTTATATAAGCAAGCTGACGGCAGGTAAATGGATGGGACAACCTACGGAAATGAGCTCTGAACATGAACATATATACTCCCTCCGTTCGCATTTTGATGACGCTCCCGACCAGCAAACTAGAAAAGAACTAGTCATTGCTGTCGGAACGTCAAGAAAATAAAAACGGAGGGAGTATTCGGTTTGTTTAAAGCATGCAAGCTTTAGGTAGGTTGTTGTTCGGTGCACAATACGATTTGAAAAATAGGAATTCAGGTTCCCCTTTCATGGACGTGAAAGACCACCTCCTTTTTCCAGTTTCCCTCCATTCCGGTCCCTGAAGGAAAGCGTGCTGCCTTTCTCAACCCGCGCTCTTTCTCCATTGGGCTGCCTCAATTTCAATATCACAGAATCAAAATGCTGCAAGCAAAAGACGGTGGTGGCAAATAGATATAGTTGTTGTCATGAAAAGATCCGCGATTAGGCCGAAGCAATAACCCGGTTTGGTGGCGTGGGAGCCAGTAAGCGATGGGGTTACTGGTGCCGCCCTCTGCTTTCGGCAAGGCACTCCCTCGCGCACGTCCAAAGGTGGCTTGGCTCTCTGGGGCTGGTCTTTATTGGTGGTTGGTTGGTAGGTCTTGTGCCGATTCAGCTCTGCGTGAGGCCGGTGCCACGGCCCTGGCCCCTGTGTCGAACGAGGCGAACGGATCGGTGGCACGGAAGAAAATTGTCTGCGGACCGTCCGTAATCGTGTGTTTTGCGGACCCTGTTCCGATTGCCGACGCGTGAAGATCGAACGGTGGGCTCGGATCGGGTCTCTCCTAGTCCCGGACTCATGACATCACCTCGGCTCGGCTCAGAGAAGAACGGCACCCATCGGCTCACCCGATTCGGCTTCTATAACCGAAAGAAAAAGGAACCGACCAAAACCAACGAAGCGAGGAGACGGCGCCGACATGATCGACGAAGCCCTAGTTTCTACCGGAGACGGCGCTGCCATAGCTCTCACTCGAGACGAAAGCGAAACTGACGCGATTGAGTTGTCAGCGCCTGCTGTCGAGGCCTCTGTACTCAAGGTCCCCCTCAACCTGACACCACAACCCATTATCGTCGTCCATCAAGACGCTGCAGCCGGGATCATGCCGCCTAGGCTACCTGCTCGCAACCTCGCCGTCGACCAGGAAGCGGCTGCCCAAATAGTACAGCCTAAAGCATCGTATATATCTTGCAGAATGTTTTAGTGAGGAACTTTGTGCTGTATTTTTCCCATGTTCTGATCATCTTGCCTGAATTGCATCACTGCAGCTTCATGCCTCAATCCTTAAACTTTGATACTCTTTTACTTTATATGACAAATCAATCATTTCAGATTTCAAATGTGAAAACGTTTTTCAGTTTGATATTTCGTTCAGAAATCAACTAGATACATACCCATTTGTTCAAATTATTCTTCATGTACGTGCATTACTCCCTGTTATCAACATGTCATGAGAAGAAAATTACCGCCTACCTTACTCTCTGTGACCAAGGCCACCTAATTCTTGAGGCCAAGTTCAGAAAATTTTATCCTCGTGAGCATAGTTTGTATACTCCTGCTAGCCGAATACTTTGGGCACCCCACATCAATTCAGAAAATTTTGTATGGTGATTACTGAAAGATAGAACAGGTTTCACCAGTCAGGAGAATCAAATCAGGAACCAGCACATACATCAATTTCAGAAATTTTATTAGCAATTATACAGATTACAAACTGCAACTAGCAGCCCAAAGCCGTCAACTTAAATCAAAATAAATGCATCTTATTACATGGAACTACTGACACTCGAAGCATAAGTACATAGATGAGCTAGTTGCCTTGATGCCTGCACAAAGAAGCCTTAGTGTATGTTTGTAGTTCTGAGTCAATCATTTAGTTGTCATACGCTGATCATCAACACTGTTATGTTTCTTACTAACCAAATATTGTAGGCAACAGCAATGAAGATCGTGGGCCAAATATTGTTATTCAGTAATTCCAGCAAAAGTATCATGCCAGTCTGAGAGTGCTATGTTACTCAGTGATTCGAGCAAATTCTTGCTCAGCTCTGTCCGACGTTAGATGTCGAACTGACGAACTCCAGCCTCCATATTGCAGAGGACCTCTATATTCGTACTTCTGTCTTCTCATTTTGCCTCCTTTAGAATCAACATGAGAATTCATCAAATACAACGATGGAGTGAAAGAAAATTCATCATTGTCGTGTCCCACTGCAGCGAAGAGCCTTTCCGGCACTGTCAACGGTCGGAGGAGGCGAGCATCCACTGTCGTCGCCGGTGGCCAGGAGAAAACGCCAACCGTCGCCCATGACCGGGAGGCGCAACGTGTCCTTCGGTGTAGAGAGGAGAGCGCCTGGGTTGTGGATGGAATCTGGTGGAGGAAGAAAATCACGTCGTGAACCGCGGCCGTCGCCCCTGCAGGGTGGAGCGTCGTCGCCGCCAGGGAGGAGCGTCGCCAGCCCAGATGTGGATCGTGGATTTGTTCTGGCTGCGTCTTGTTCGGCTCTCTCGACAGCTCATCACGTAACAAATCGAGCCGAGCTAATATTTTGCCTGGAACCGATGCCAATCGAGCCCACNNNNTCGCCAGCCTAGATGTGAATCGTGGATTTGTTCTGGCTGCGTCTTGTTCGGCTCTATCGGCATGTAACAAATCGAGCCGAGCTGGTGTTTTGCCTGGAACCGATGCCAATCGAGCCCACCTACTGCTTCCGTTCGATCTCCACGTGTCGACAATCGGCACAGGGTCCGCAAAGCGCACGATTGCGGACGGTTTGCAGCCAATTTTTTTCCGGTGGCACGCGAGGAAGACGAGAACGGAGAGGCTCACGCGGGCGGCGAACCGTGGCCGCGCTTCGCGGCAGACTGCGCGCGCGAAACTGCCGTGCGGTCCCCGGCCGGCCGGCCCTACTCCTCAAATTTGAGGACCTCAATCCTCCCGCTTCTTGGGCCTGATTCGCCGCGCGTGCGGGCTCCGTCGCTGTCGCAGATTTCGGCCTGTAGACATCGCGTAACGCCACCGCGCGCAAGAGGCCCAGGTTCAACCGCACCGCGATGGCCGGTTCTATAGTCTGCAAGCCCGGCCCCATCGGGTCAATGGCCTCCCCGGCCTGGTGGCTTCAGTTTGCCCCTCGCGGACAGGCGGACAGCACACGTGCCGTTACCGTATTCTTGGCGCAGGAACCTTCCAGATCCACGGGCAGAATCGAAAGGCCGGAATTGAGCCGTTGGTAAAGTGGATGGTCTACGTGGGGGCCCCGAGCTCACCTCACCCACCGACATGTGGGTCCTGCGAGCGCGTACGCGAACCTCGGTCCATGTCACGCGGAATCGTACAGTGGACCGGGTTTGAATGTGTTATGGTGTGAAGTGACCGGATATTCGTTTTTCAATTGCGCCGAAGAACGCCAAAAATAGAAGAATAGAAAAACGAAACACCTTCGTGGCGAAGCATTTTAGCGATGACTTCACCGCGTTATTCAGAGTATATAAATATTTGCTCGAAATTTGACTCGTAGGTATACATGGCTGATCCCCAAATAAATACCTGGGCCAAAAGAAAAGTTCATCTAAACCACCTGGACATCCAGACGCGGCACCCCTGTCCACGAACCGTACGAGCTACGACGAACATCGTTGCCGCGCCCGCCGCCGGAGCAGACCGGGCCTCGGCGACCGCGGCCGCCCCGGGGTACGCGGCATACCCGACGCTCTCGCCGGAGGACGTGGCCCCGCCCCCGCCTCCCCCGTACCATGCGGCCACCGCTGCGCCGTCTCCCTACGGCGGCAACCCCTACGTCTCCTCCCCAGCCGGCGGCTCTGGGCAGGCCCCCAAAAGTGCGTCCCCCTAAGCCTCATATATGGCCTCGCTACCCGCCGATTCCGTTGAAATTTCGCTCGTTCCTGACGTTTGTTTGGGTTGCTTCTGCTGTGGTTTGATTTCTGCAGATACGATGGACTCGGTGAAGGACGTGCTCGGGAAGATGGGGAAGAGGTTCGGAGAGGCGGCCCGCAAGACGGAGAACATCACCGGAAACTTCTGGCAGCATTGTGAGCTTCGATTTCTTTTGACATAATTCAGTTCTGAAGTTGTTTTATGATTTCTGTCAAATCATCAGCGTGTAGTTTGCTTTCAAGTTCTTTTGCCATCATGGTTTGAATTGAAATTAAGCTGTAGTTCATTTGTCCTGATATTCTAGCCGTGATGTGATTTGGCGTGGAGTTCTATGTTGATCGGGTCACACTAAAAGAGGGCCAACTAGTTTTTTGGCTCTACTTTTACCTGATTTCATTGGTGTACTCTGTATTGGGGATTGCTGATGAGGATTGCAAATGATGTTGTGATGAAGATGCTCCTATCTAACTGATCTGTTGGGTATTTTGTACAATTCCTTTTGGCTGCATTGTTGAATAGTTGAACTTGACATGTATTCAGTTCATTGACAAGAGCTGTAATTGATTATGCAGCTTCTGAACTCATGTCATAGAATTCATGAGACGATGGGAAAAGTTTAGCTACATTCCATGTTCTTCTTTGCACTGCGTAATGATGACTTATTCCTAGCTTAGTTGAATTATGGCCACTTAAAATGTCGAGAAGCTGAGGAGTATTCAGATCTTCTTGACATCTTTTCAAATACTTTTATGATGAAGATCAACTAAAACATTATATGTACAATGGGGAAATTGTGTTCTCAGTATTGTTCTAGGGATGCATTTATTTTACGTGTTAATCTTTCCTGTGTGTATGGCTTGGACCTTGGAGAATTGATCTTGTTTCCCTCTAAACAGTGAAAACTGGACCAAGCATTACTGATGCAGCAATGGGACGGGTCTCCCAGATTACCAAAGTCATTGCAGAAGGTGGATATGAGAAGATTTTCCATCAGACTTTCGATGTGGCTCCTGGCGAAAAACTTAAGAAGCCATATGCATGTTATTTATCAACCTCGGCTGGTCCTGTTATGGGTGTGCTTTACTTGTCCAATGTGAAGCTGGCATTCTGTAGTGACAATCCACTTTCATACAAGGTTGGAGACAAAAATGAGTGGAGCTACTACAAGGTAATTATTTTGTATTGCTCTGTATTTTGCCACATGATTATATTTTGCTGTATCCAAGTAATGCATAGTTTGCTGTACTAAATGCAGTCCATCAATGCTTAATATTTCATTACCATATTCAGGCTTACAAATTTCATTATCAATGCTTAGTATTTTGCTAAGGTATATATTATTTGAATAGTTAAGTAGCTGATTCGGTTTATTTGTTTCCATCTACTGTGATTGTACTTGCCGCTATTGCTACTTCCTTCCCAGTTTGATTTTAGCATCGTGTTTATCGACGTTAAAGTAGGAAGGTTTGGTGCTTTCATTTGCTGTCACTATTTATCATTTTCCAATGTCTGTATATTACGAGAGAATATGCCAACTAATAATATGTTTTCTCGCATGAAACAGGTGGTCATTCCCCTTGCTCAACTTAGATCAGTTAATTCTTCGACAAGCAGAACAAACGCAGCTGAGAAGTACATCCAGGTGGTTTCTGTCGATAACCATGAGTTTTGGTTCATGGGCTTCGTGTACTACGACAGTGCTGTGAAGAATCTGCGGGAAGCACTTCAGGAGGCCCAAAGTTCACGTGCTCAGTGATGTTTATAGATTGGAGCTAGCATGTCTTCGTAGTTGTGATATATTCGTGTTTCCTTACATTGACTGTTGTTTAGCTGGATAGGTACTGGCATTTGCTGCGAGTTGTACCGACTTGGTTGCCGATCTGTGATATCGTGTGCATTCTATCGTGTCTGCCCTCTGCTGTCACTATTCATTTGTTATCCATGGTAGAAAATTAGAAATCCATTTTGCTTCATGCAGCAACAAGGAGGCTCTGTTCTGAGTTTGAATTTGCCCAAATCAAGTCTGCTGCGATACAATGGAAGTATGGAACCCAGTCTCCTAAGAAACAGCTGTTTCGGTGTGCATGCGAGAGTTAGTAACCGTAACAGCTCCCACTTCGATCTTTATGCAATGACGCATCGTTCGCTTGCATTCAACAAAGAATCAGAGGGTCCTGAAGATGATTTTAATGGGAGTAGTGTTTTCGAAATTTTCTGTCAAGCTGTTCTATCCCACGCAGCAACTCCGGTGCGAATTGCGATCATACTACAGTAGTATTATCTGATCGTTCATGGTACATGTCCTCCGGTTCCTTTGCACACTACGCCGATCAATCAGTGACCATCATGTGCAAAAATAGCACTCAACAGAAAATGACATACCGTGCGTCCGTGCCCATCGTCTGTTTTGCCAGAGGAAGCTTTGCTACGCGCCGATCAATCAGTGCCCATCTGGCTTGCTGCGTGCGACGACACGCCGGCTGCTTCGAGCAGAAGCATCGGCTAAAAGCTTGCGAGTTTGCGACGTCGTCACACGCCTCTCCTCAGCCGTCCGATCTGCCACGCCTCCTCCGTCTTCTCCCGTAACGGCCGCACGCAATCCAGGCTTGGCTGTTTCCTGTTATTCTTGAAAGCCACCGCCTGATCCTCCGCTCCGGCGGAAGAAGAAAGGAAGCGAACAAGCAAATTCGCGTCTCTCTATACCGGGCTTGAACTCCTTCCCGTCGTCCGCTCCCCCCAGATCGACGCTGCCGCTTCCGCTATGGCGAAGAGCTCCTACGGCTCCCGGGTCGCCCTTCTC
>LAPY01000389.1:51764-64961 GCA_000970635.1 Eragrostis tef | reverse complement strand
TAGGCCATCACTAACCAGTGGAGGCACCGCAGCTGAGGAGGCAGGCCAAGGACGGCGGCATGGCGGGGTTGACCTTGACGACGTGGTTCACGTCCACGACGGTGTACTCGGCGAAGCTGGACACGCCCAGGAAGTGGTGGAGCGGGTTGCCGCTGCCGTCTCTGAAGCGGGAGGTGCCGTCGCGCAGCATCCCCGGGCGCACCGCGAACCGGTACTTGGAGCACATGTTGCTCCGCGCCGATTTGCAGTCCACGCAGTCGCTGCACTGCCCCAGGAACGTCGGCACCACCGCGTCGCCGGCGGCGAACTCCTCCACGTGCTCACCGACGCTCTCCACCACCCTGCGCGCATGGCAGGGCGAATTTTATTGTTCAGAGACCACGTTACCGTTTGCAGGCTCCTGGTGACCTGATGCCGCCCAAACAGTAAGCCTAGTTTTGACTCTGTGAGGAACGTCAGTTTTACGAGGTTGTGTACGGCATAGACCTATAATATTACTACCGCGAACTTTTGAATTTCCAAACAGATTTAGAGGAGAGCTCTTTCATACGTTGTGCGTGTTGGGTTCCTCGACGTCGTGTTGAAATGTGACAATCACTTGTAGGGGCTGCCGGCTTGTAGCTACAGAATTCTGATTCGTTGTGGCTAAAAGTCACCGGCGGCTTCTCATCTTAAATTCAAAAACTAAAACTTGTGACGTAGTATGGCGGTAATTTATATCTCTAGAATTCTGAGTAAGCCAACCACTACCCAATTGCATTTTAAAAGTTCAAAATACTACAAGGGACTTAACCACCGCTGTATATACCACGTCAAATCGAGAGTCAAGAATTTTATTATTAGCTGCAAGATTCTATTCATGCATCCTGCTACCTACCATCAACATTTCTTACTAATTAAAGTCAACATCAATAAAATAGAATAATTAAAATCAATTATACAACACAAATTTTGTGTACTCCATAAGGCAATGAAAATTCAAGTCTATCCGTGGCGTCAACTCTGGGTTTTAACTTAAAAGTCGAAGGCCCCCTCCACTGTGCCCAACGTCACCGTGCATCATCCTACTATAGCAAATACTATTAATTGCCGAAATGTGGAGTCGTAAACGATGCTGCCACAAATGTCATTCTCTGATGTGTTAGTTTATCTTAACTTATTTGACAATCAAACAGCATTCACACTTTCAACAGAAATGACACTTTCCATTTTTCCTCTAGCCAGCATCAGCAACAAAGACAGGCGAGGTAAACCCAGTAGCTCGGCAATTCAACCTCAGACCACTCCACTTACAGCACCCGCAGGTAAAATGGACAGCCGCACTGGAAAGGAAGATGGCTCATTGGCTCTACTGCTGAATTCCACGTCACGTGTGCAGATTTTTCAACGAACGCGATAAAATTCTGAGAGCACTTACCCGAAAGCTTCGTGGCCAAATATTCTGGGGAAAATGCCAGGGAAATCCTGCAGAGTCGCAACCGCAAAAATTGTGAGGCCTTGGATACTTCGCTAACTAGCGCCAGAAGTGCAGGGCAGCAGTGAAACGGACAAACCTTCATGCTCCAGAACGTGACGTCGCTGTGGCAGAGCGAGGTGCAGATGATCCTCACCCGGACCTCATACGCCTTGGGCGGGTCGACGACGATCTCCTCGATGACAAGCGGCTCGCCGGCGGCTCTGCACACGGCCGCTGCACGTCGGCGGCAAGGAAACGGGTTAATTAGCCGCGAGCGACGGAGTGCATGGAAGGAAGAAAGTGGCGTGCCGCGCCGGCCGGGAGGAACGGATTGACGCGGTAAAGCTCAAGAATTCAGCGGCGTTCGTACCTTTGCATCGGATGGGTGCGGGGCCGCCGTTCTCCATAGACGAGCGAGGACGATGCCAGAGAGTCGTTGGTGCCTCGTTGGAGCGTTCGAACTTCGAAGGATGGTCTCAGTGGTAGCGAGAGAGCCCAGAGCCGGAGGTGGGTACATATAGAGGGTTGTACTGGCACTGAAATGGTCAGGAACTCGTAGCTTTTCGTGTTTTAACAGTAGATGTATGAAAAATTCTTCTTTCTTTCAGGTTTTGTTTCATCTGGACGGCTTACTTCCACTTTGTGAACTGCCGCTAGGTAGTAGGTCCCAATGCTCCACGAGGAAGATGCTCAGCGCCTTTGCCGGCCTCGTGACTGCAACCGGAAGTACACGTTGAATATTTCAAATGGACTACCAGCGGGCCTGAGGCCGATTTTGGGCCAAGCTGAGCATGTTAGCAAAACCAGGCTGAACATGTAAATGGGCTGACGCTGGGCATGGGCCAGGATGTGCATAAGCTAGGCTCACTCGATCTATCAGGGGTCAGTAGACCCTTGCATGATTCTCAAAAAAAAAAAAAAAGTAGACCCTTGCATGATCTCAAAAAAAAAGTAGACCCTTGCATTCTGTCACCCCAAATGCCTGATTCAGCCTCGAATGGCAAAGTTTGAAAAACCACCGTACGTTTTTAGCACGTTTCAGTATTTGATTGATGAGCAAATGAGCGGCATGACACAGAACAACGATCTAAATTATTGGATGCGGATAGAGTTTGAGAACTGAGATGCAAGATAGTTCAGGCAATACAACAGGCTCACCCTGACAGGCCGACTATAACACAGGAAACTTATTTGAGTACTCCGCCGATCGATTTTATTCAGAACCGCAAATCCGAGGACCGTTTAATTTGTTCCCCCGTCACTTGTGATCCATCCATATGATGCATCTCAGGCTCTTCCCCTGCAAGAGCAGGTCGAAAGCCTTGTTTATATCCTGCAGTCCAACTTCATGCGTGATCAAGCCGTCCAGTTCCAGCTCCTGCACACAATTGCGCACCAAACACACATAACCAAAATTGTCAAAGCATGCGCGGAATCGTCAGGTCATCTAAATCCACGCGTATGCCAAAAACCTTATTCATGCATTTCTCAGCAAGGATTGGGATGTCGGTCTTGGGCTTGATTCCCCCGAAGAGCGACCCCATGACGCATTTGCCAAACAGAAGCTCAACGGCAGGCAGGCAGACTAGCTCGCTCTCCTTCTCCAGGCCCAGGATGATCGTCTTGCCGTTTCCCTGCGGTCATCAACGGCAATTAGCTCAGTGCATCCAGGTGCGTCCGAAAACGGTGACATTGTGTTGTGCTTGTACTAAGGCGGAGGATGCACGGATCAGATAAGATGACAACCGGCTTGGTGCTTCTGAATGCGTCGATCATCACCGACGACACGCCGATGCACTCGAAGCTGTAGTCAGCGCCGCCGCCTGTCAGCTGTATGATCGCCTGCAGTTAAAAATATTACCATGTCAAAATTTGATGCTACTGCTAGCTATCTGGACCATTGAAGATGCTGTGTGTCGGCTTTGTCATACCTCACTAACGGAACAGTTGTCCAGTTTTGAAGGGTTAACAAAATCTGTCATACCAAACGCTTTCCCTGTGATAAAAGCAGAGAGTATTTTCTTCATTTTAAGACATGCTAGTACACTACAAAGTACAGATGGCAAAGGGACTTGCCAACTTCCTCCTTGTCAGGGTTCAGATCGACTCCAATAATCTTGGATGCTCCACACATTTTTGCGCCTTGTGTTACCTGAACAAAGAACAAGAAGGTCGTATGTCCACAAGTTTGAGTGACTTTTACCGATAAGCAAGCCATCATGCTCGTCACACACACAAAAAAAAAACATGCGTAGGAGAATTACCGCCAATCCGACAGATCCCAGCCCAAATACCGCCACTGATGAACCAGGTTGCACCTTGGCCAACCTCCACGCCGCTCCGACCCCTGTCGACGTTGAGCGTGGCAAAATCATTTCTCACTTCCTTCAGTGCTTGACCAGTACTGGTCGTAGAAGATAGTTCAGGCAATACAACAGGCTCACCCTGACAGGCCGACTATAACACAGGAAACTTATTTGAGTACTCCGCCGATCGATTTTATTCAGAACCGCAAATCCGAGGACCGTTTAATTTGTTCCCCCGTCACTTGTGATCCATCCATATGATGCATCTCAGGCTCTTCCCCTGCAAGAGCAGGTCGAAAGCCTTGTTTATATCCTGCAGTCCAACTTCATGCGTGATCAAGCCGTCCAGTTCCAGCTCCTGCACACAATTGCGCACCAAACACACATAACCAAAATTGTCAAAGCATGCGCGGAATCGTCAGGTCATCTAAATCCACGCGTATGCCAAAAACCTTATTCATGCATTTCTCAGCAAGGATTGGGATGTCGGTCTTGGGCTTGATTCCCCCGAAGAGCGACCCCATGACGCATTTGCCAAACAGAAGCTCAACGGCAGGCAGGCAGACTAGCTCGCTCTCCTTCTCCAGGCCCAGGATGATCGTCTTGCCGTTTCCCTGCGGTCATCAACGGCAATTAGCTCAGTGCATCCAGGTGCGTCCGAAAACGGTGACATTGTGTTGTGCTTGTACTAAGGCGGAGGATGCACGGATCAGATAAGATGACAACCGGCTTGGTGCTTCTGAATGCGTCGATCATCACCGACGACACGCCGATGCACTCGAAGCTGTAGTCAGCGCCGCCGCCTGTCAGCTGTATGATCGCCTGCAGTTAAAAATATTACCATGTCAAAATTTGATGCTACTGCTAGCTATCTGGACCATTGAAGATGCTGTGTGTCGGCTTTGTCATACCTCACTAACGGAACAGTTGTCCAGTTTTGAAGGGTTAACAAAATCTGTCATACCAAACGCTTTCCCTGTGATAAAAGCAGAGAGTATTTTCTTCATTTTAAGACATGCTAGTACACTACAAAGTACAGATGGCAAAGGGACTTGCCAACTTCCTCCTTGTCAGGGTTCAGATCGACTCCAATAATCTTGGATGCTCCACACATTTTTGCGCCTTGTGTTACCTGAACAAAGAACAAGAAGGTCGTATGTCCACAAGTTTGAGTGACTTTTACCGATAAGCAAGCCATCATGCTCGTCACACACACAAAAAAAAAACATGCGTAGGAGAATTACCGCCAATCCGACAGATCCCAGCCCAAATACCGCCACTGATGAACCAGGTTGCACCTTGGCCAACCTCCACGCCGCTCCGACCCCTGTCGACGTTGAGCGTGGCAAAATCATTTCTCACTTCCTTCAGTGCTTGACCAGTACTGGTCGTAGTAAACTCGTAATGCAACCCTGACTAGCCAGGCTCACCGGTGCCGGCGCCGCAGCTGAGGATGCAGGCGATCTTGGGCGGCACGGCGGGGTCGAGCTTGGCGACCTGGTTCACGTCCACGACGGTGTACTCGCTGAAGCTGGACACAGCGAGCAAGTCATGCAGCGGGTTCCCTTGGCTGTCCCTGAACCGGGTGGTGCCGTCGCGCCGCATCCCGGGGCCGATGACGAACGGCACGGCGGTGCATATGTTGTTGTGCTCCGACGCGCAGGTCGAGCAGCTGCTGCACTGGCCCAGGAACGTCGGCACCACCGCGTCGCCCGGAGCGAAGCCCTCCACATTTTCCCCCACGCTCTCCACCACCCTGAACGATATCGTCGTCTTCATCTTAGTCAGCAACACTAACAATGCAGAGTAAGCATCCAGGGAAAGCATGGACGTGCCCGTAGGCCTCGTGGCCTAAGATTCGTGGAAATACTGGTGCTACCTTTGAAGCGAAACAACCAAGAGCATCCACGCTGTAGTCAGTATCCCGCACAGAAAGGCAGCTACTGCTTCTGAATTTTCCAAGATTATATATATTCGATGCAAGAGATTAGTAATTGTTGGCACTCACCTTGGCGCGCCAGAAGGTGATGTCCGTGTGGCAGAGGGAGGTGCAGATGATCTTGATGCGGATTTCGTACGCCTTCGGTGGATCCACGACAATCTCCTCCACGATGAGCGGCTCGCCGGCGGCTCGGCACACCGCCGCTGCTTGTTGCCATGCACGGTCGTGCACCGGTTCAGTGTTTATAGTCTGAGCATGCAGTGAACGAATTGGAAACCAGACAAGTTTGGGATAGTAGTGTTACTGCACCTTTGCAACGGATGGGCTTGGAGCTTTGGCCCTCCATGGAGACCCAAAGACGGCAGGAGAAGGACGGGCAAGCAGCTGAAATTCGTGTCAAGAGATCTGAGTCAGGAGATGCACAGAAGCAGAAGGAACCAGGGGGCAGCGGCCAAATGACATTAGAGTAGTGTGACATTGCTATTACATGTACCTTTCTGGCGTGGTTCTTGAGCCAAATGTCATTGTCAACCCTGTCGGACTGGCAATTCACGAAGGAGATTCTGTATCTAGGCCGAAATCATGTTTTTTGAGTTCATATTTGGGTCCTTCTACGGTAGTCCCACATGTTTAGCCTTGCACTTTAGGGTCTAAGTTCATCTTAAACGTTCATTGTCAAATTAATAACCGGCTTAATCCCCTGACCTCCTCTCGGAGCTGGAGTTGCAAACACGCGCCACGTTCCAAAAATATTTGTCGTTCCAAACATGTGCAACGTACCAACGGAAAATATGTTAACGGTCCAAGACAAGGAACGTAGTACTTGTGTGCTCGTTGCACAAATTTGCTGTCACGTAATTTCCTCTCCTCATATAGCCCAAAAAAAAAAGTTATTGTCCCATCCTTTGTATACCCATGCCATGCAACACGTTTGGCACAAATTTCCTATCACGTTTTTTTTTGGTTTTGACTATAACTGACACTAGTATGAGATCCTAAATCATGAACGAAAAATACATTATTGAGAAAATTCTCTGTATGGCCTTCAAAGAAATGGAGTTTCCTCACATGACCTCCCCAAGGATTGAACTTCCTTCTAGGTCCAAAATCAAATTTAAGTTCCTTCTATGGCCTTCTGTTACTATTGTCGTGAAAAAAATGCTTCTGAGCAATGCAAATTGTCCATTATACCCTTCGTCATCTCTCTCTCTCTCTTCCCTCACGAAAAGGAAAACGATTCGAAAAAAGGAAAAACACACACACGTGAAACACACAAATGGCCGCAACTCCCGCGTAGAGGCATGCGTTTGGATCACTTCCAGAATTCTATTTCCTGCAAACGTGCGTGTTAAGTTGTTCCTTTAGCAGGAATACAAACAAACCGACCGGCATACATACGTATATGTATTCGGCATAAGAATTACCAGGGTAATAAGGATGTACAGGCCGACTCCTGAGTAAGTTGGGCCTGAGTCTGCTTAAGGAGGCTCACGCATTTCATTTTGAACATTTGAAAATATTATGTGAATACTCAAATGAGTTCCATGCATGCATCGTGGAATCTTAGCAACCTTGCACCATTTTATGTAGTACATGTTTAGTTGTATGTGACTGTATGTGTGCGCATCATATTTATGTTTGGACCTATACATTTGTCAAACTTTGCATTCGTCAAGTTAATCCTATTGCGATGTGTTCGTGCATCTTGTGCAAATAATTGTTGTGTGAAAACTAATGATGGTATATGAAAGTATGAAGTAATTGTATGCAAACTCTTTGTCCAATTACAAAATGAAAGTGTGAAAATAATGCTCATTTCGAAGATATACAATTGTGAAACAAGTTACACATATAAATTAATACTCACATTTATGGCAATTTTTTTAACATAAATAAAGTTTATTTTGAACTGGGGGCAAAATGATACTTTTACCCTCTAGTTAACACCGTTAACTCCCAAAACTAACGGAAGGGCCATAGAGAGAACTCAAATTTCATTTCTAGCCTTAGAAGGAAGTTCAATCCTGAGGAGGCCATGGAAGGAAGCTCTATTTTTTTTTGAGGCCATACTGAGAATTTTCTCTACATTATTTGAGTTTCCAAAAAAATAATAAACGATAATTATGGGTGAAATCTTGCCAGGGAGCAGAGCCCTCTGGGCACCCGTCGCTGCCGACCTGGGGCAAAAACAAACCATCGTCCGCCCACCCCCATGTTCCCCCCACATCCCCCTTCAAGTCAAGCGGCCCATGAAAGAAAAATCAAACCCCATAATAGCATATCAGCCCACAGAAGAAAAATCGAAGCCCAGTGCAGGCAAGTCATCATCTTCCTTGGTAGCGTTCGCTATTCCTCTTCAATAGCCACCATGGCAGACTTTCCAAGCTCCAATTCTGTTAAACAAGACAATGTTCTACCTCACAAAATCGAATGTTCCACCACGAGGAATCGAATGTTCCTCACATGCAATTGAATGTTCCCGCGTGCAGAATCGAATGTTCCACCACGACAAATCGAATGTTCCATTGTGAGAGATTGAATGTCCCACAATAAAATGTCACATGTTCCATGGAGCCTCCTGGAGGGAAAAAAACGGCACCGCCGGCTGCGAAGCCAGCGCCGGCAAGCTTGGTCCACTGCACTCCGAGGCACGGCTGCGGTTGTGGCCCTCTCCATAGCTTTTTTGACCGACGCGGCGATAGGGTGGGCGCATGCATGCGACGACGGTGCGGACGCGGGCACTTCGGATCGGGCAGTACGTTGGAAACATGGGGAGGAGGGACGGGGTGGGCGGACGGTGACTTGGTTTTGCCGTAGGCAGCAGCGACGGGTTCCGGAGCCCTCCTTCCCGTCGAGGTGGTGGAGTCGCTGCCGAGTGCGGGGATGCGGACGACAGAGGGTCACTGTTGACGGTCATCCTTTGCCCTGCCCCCACCATCGTTGTCTCTGTGCTGTCAGCTCGAGACTCAGCCATGGCAGTCCCACGAGGTAATTAAGACGGGCAGGTCCATCCACAAATGGGGAAGACTGAAAGCACTGATGGTCATTTTAGAAAGAAACTGAGTGGAGCATCCCCTTTTGACGGCCCAAGTAAACAGAGGTGCCGATAGTGATACAGAAGGGTAGGAGAAAGTTCAATCAATGGTACACAAAGGATTTGGAACTTTTTCGATGGTATATAGTACTAGGAAAGTGCTTTCGCAAAAAAAAAAGGAAAGTGGAACTTGTTTGTATGGAATAGAGGAAATTTTCTCCAACGGTACACTATCAACTCGGACAAGGAAACATATATTTTGAGAAAGACATGAATGCTTTATTCAGTCACTCCACCACTTCATTGAGAACCACAAACTCAACCACCGCCTTGTTGCCGCGTCACTTGTCCATCCATATGATGCACCTCAGGCTCTTCCCTTGCACGAGCAGGTCGAAGGCCTTGTTTATGTCCTTCAAGCCTACTTCATGCGTGATCAGCCCCTCCAGCTCTAGCTCCTGCACACATTCGTGTATAAACACACATTACGAAAACTGTTGAAGCATATGAGCAAATCGTAAGTTCAAGCCACGCGTGTGTAGGAACCTTGTTCATGCATTTCTTGGCGAGGATAGGGATGTCAGTCTTGGGCTTGATCCCGCCTAAGAGTGATCCCATGATGCACTTCCCAAACAGGAGCTCGACGGACGGCACGGAGACCGGCTCGCCGGCCTGCTCCGAGCCCAGGACGATCGTCTTGCCCCCGCCCTGTTCACAGAATGGTAATTAGCTACTAGCCTCCAAAATGATGATGTCGAGATGAGGTCATCTTAAGGTGGATTAGATGATGACCGGCTTGGTGCTTCTGAACGCGTCAGTCATCACGGAAGACACGCCGATGCACTCAAAGCTGTAGTCGACGCCGCCGCCAGTCAGCTCCATGATGGCCTGCGGTCAAACATATTGTGATTAGTGCTGGCTCGAGCACTTGAGACACGGCTGGCGACCTGGGCTTTATCTTTACCTCTACGACGGAACGCTTGTCAAGCTGTGATGGATTAACAAACTCTGTCACACCGAACGATTTCCCTGTGATAAGAGTACAGAGACATTTCCTCATCAGATTTTAAATAGAAGAGATGGTGGATTGTTCAAGACGTTTTATCACAGGAGAAAAGGGACTAGCCAATTTTTTCTTTGTCAGGGTTCAGGTCAACACCAATAAATTGGTTGCTCCACACATTTTCGCACCTTGTACCGCCTGAACACCATAAACATCACAGGGCGTCTTAGTAATGATGCGTCTACTGTAACAGAAAAGGAAAGAAACAGAAAAAAAAAACAGCAGGCTTACCGCTAATCCGACAGATCCCAGCCCAAAGACGGCCACTGAGGAACCAGGTTCAACCTTGGCCAATCTCCATGCCGCTCCTACCCCTGTCAATTGACCACAGTAAAATCATTTCGTGCTTATTCCTTCAGTACTAGCTAGAACACTAATCGTGGTTCAACTGGACGTGCTAGAGCTAGGCTCACCGGTGCCGGCGCCGCAGCTGAGGAGGCAGGCGATCTTGGGCGGCACGGAGGGGTCGAGCTTGACGACCTGGTTCATGTCCACGACGGTGTACTCGCTGAAGCTGGACACGGCCATGCAGTCGTGCAGCGGGGTCCCTTGGCTGTCCCTGAACCGGGAGGTGCCGTCGCGCATGGCAACCCTGATTAGCCAGGCTCACCGGTGCCGGCGCCGCAGCTGAGGAGGCAGGCGATCTTGGGCGGCACGGAGGGGTCGAGCTTGACGACCTGGTTCATGTCCACGACGGTGTACTCGCTGAAGCTGGACACGGCCATGCAGTCGTGCAGCGGGGTCCCTTGGCTGTCCCTGAACCGGGAGGTGCCGTCGCGCCGCATCCCCGGGCCGATGATGAACGGCACGGCCGTGCACATGTTTTTGTGTTCCACAACGCAGTTCGAGCAGCTGTCGCATTGGCCCAGGCACGTCGGCGCCACCGTGTCGCCAGGGGCGAATTCCTTCACATGCTCCCCCACGCTCTCCACGACCCTGCGTCGAATAATAATAAAACTCTGAAGATCAGATGAGGTGGCTTTCATCGTCGTCAGCAACCGATATGCAATGCCGAATAACTGAGTAGACAATCAGAGAAAAAGTGTACTTACCCGTAGGCTTCGTGGCCTAAGATTCTTGGAAACGCAGATGCTATCTGTGAAGTGAAATAACTAAATTAAAGCAGCCGAACGACAATTCGAAGGCCGATTACTCTGAGGTCTGATGCAAGATGATCCACTCACCTCGATCTTGGCACGCCAGAAGGTGATGTCCGTGTGGCAGAGAGAGGTGCAGATGATCTTGACGCGGACTTCATACGCTTTCGGTGGATCCACGATAATCTCCTCGATCGTGAGCGGCTCGCCGGCGCCTCTGCACACCGCCGCTGTTTGTTGCCATGGTCGTGCCCCGGCGTCGTCAGTGGTTGGTCACAGATTGAGCAGTGAACGAACAGAGCTAACGCCGCACAAGGCCAGCAAAACGAGTTGATACCTTTGCAACGGATCGGCTTGGGGCTCTGGTCCTCCATGGAGCGAGCTGGAGACTGCTGGGGATGGCCGAACAGGTAGCTCCTGAAGGGATCTTGCTCGGAACTAGTTCGTGAGCCACGAGTAACAGGGGGTGTGCCAAGAGCTAGATATATAGTGTGCCTGCTGCTCCTCGCCCTTCTTTGCGTTCGTCTTCTCGGGGGGTATTCTTCAAAGCACATGCCGCTACCGGACCCATCAGTATTCTTAATACGACGGGCTCTTTTACCAGGTAGAGCCGTTCTTTTATAGAGTATAGAAAAATGGAAATAAAATCCTAGGTAGCCACCACGTATGGGAACGAAATCCCTTCACCTCCGCTTCCTCCGGCGCCTCCGTCGCCCCTTCTATGTTGCGTCCACCTCCTGCGTTTCATCAGCTGGGCGTTTTTGAACCATATTTTTACGTCAAAAATGTACGTTTCTAAGTGTTTTTCACATTGAAAGGAAATGAAAAAAAACGCGCCTTTCATGTGAAGATGTGTTCGACATCTCTCTACAGGTTTTCTGCGTGAAAAAGATAAAAGGGGAAACAAGAAACGTGCACAAGGACTCACGCTGATTTGTTTCCAAGACAAACCAATAGACATGTCTCTCATGAACTTGTTGTACGTGAACGATAAGAAAGGAAAAACGTGCATGCCCATTATGGCTGATTTTGTTTCACGTGAAAGGAGTATGAAATCAAGTCCACGAAATTGATTCCATCACAAAATCCTAACAACTTTCAAAACAAATCTACGTATAATTATGGAGACCTATTACCTCTTTGGAAGTAAAAAAAATCTCCAATTAAGTTAAAATGAATGGTGCATAATCATTTCGAGGTACCGTAAAAGAAGTATCTTAATACGGATGATTGGTCAACGAACGGTCCACAATCATTTCGAGTGACTATCTTAATACCGATGATTGGTCAACGTCTGCATCAGTAGCAGCCTTCGTTCCAGTTTACTACTAGCAGGTTTGATAGAAAAAAAAAACAAAACAAGTAACATTATCGCCTGATGATCCTCCGGGACTTTGCAACAGATGGGTTTGGGGCTCTGGTCCTCCATGCATGGAGAGGGCTGGACACTGCAGGGGATGGCCGGGCACTAGCAGGCAGCTGAAGGGATCTGACTCGGAACTAGTTCAAGAGCCACGGGTATCTGGGTGTGTACCAAGAGTGTGCCTGCTGCTCCTCGCTCTTCTTTGCGTTCGTTTTCTCGGGGGGAATTCTTCAAAGCACATGTACTTAATCTTTTCTTCTCTGCCGGTCTCGCAACAGTATAGGGTCATTGTCATCGCTACCGGACCCTTCAGTATTCTTAATACTGATGATTTGTTACCGTCTGCATCAGTAGCAGCCTTCGTTCCAGTTTACTAATAGCAGGCCTGAAATTTGACTAAAAAATAAAGAAAACAGGTAACATTATCGCCTCATGATCCTCTGGATACTTTGGTCCTTTATCGAATCGCCTCATGATCCTGGCAGCCAGAAATCAACAACACGAGATCTTCGTCGTCGCTACCGGACCCTTGGACAGTCTAATCAGTACCGCAATGGTTGAATTTGACTGTGCGATACACAAGCCAAGCAGCCACGACTAGTCGGGCGTACGACTGTTGAATTTTGCGAGGCTGCTATTGTCGAGCTGCCCGCTGTTTTGATAGGATAGGATGGTGCTGGAACTGGATTCTTGCAGCGTCAGTAGGCTCAAAGGGAATGGAAAACTGGACTTGTGATTCTTGGCGGCGATCGAGCTGTCGTCAGCGTTAGAAAGTTTCTTTTTCAAGACAGGACAAGAGACGGTCAACCACTTGACGTCAAGGAGAGAGAGAGAGAGAACCCCGTCACGCGCATAATCTTAGTTATTTTGTTGGTTGTGTTTTTGGTATGGTGTCTCCCTCAGACTCAGTTGTTGTCCTCCCCCCCACCCCCCCCA
>LAPY01000389.1:36392-46891 GCA_000970635.1 Eragrostis tef | reverse complement strand
GGGTCCGGGCCCGGCGCTCTCCCCGCTCCCGCCGCTCCCGGCGGTCTGCATGTCCGCCGAGTCGCCCATCTCCGCCTACATGCGCCGGCTCCGCGGGATGCCCTCGCCGATCCACGTGCCCACCTCGCCGCTCGGGTTCGGGTGCCTGCCCTCGCCGCGGACGCCCCCGTCGCCCGGCGTGGCGATGCCGGCCACCAGCCCGCGCGTCCGCGACCCGTGACCCCGGAAGCCACCGACGCCGCCGCCGATATGTAGATACGCCCGCCGATATGTAGATACGGCCGGTGTAGGAGAGATCTGGCGAGGCGGCGGTGAGGAAAGGAAGAAGCAGTGATACGATTACAACATTCTGTTAGCTCCACTCAAATTTCTTAGCTAAAAATTCTTTTTTTTTCTTTTTTTTCTTTTTGGTCTAGCGTGTTCTACCTGCCTTGATATTTTGCTGGTGTATATGGGACATGCGGCGTTTGGCAAGCAATGAATTGCTCATGTTTGGCTAATTTTTTGTAACAAAGCTTTATGCAATATGTATGGCAGAACCTCATATGCTAAATTTGTTTAGGAGTATCATGATATTATATCTTGAAAACGGCTCATCGCTCTTGCTTGCTAGCCTTGCCATTTTTAATGTTTTCAATTGGCTTGCATTGTTTCAACTTGTGAGAGGTTGGAAGGCTAGGGGCAAATCCAATGATCCAGTCTGATGTACGATTGGTCTGCATGTGATCAGGCGTTTAGACTTGGTCTTTGTTACATGGATTTGTATGTGGAATTGTGGATAGGTGTTCATGATAGATTTTGTTTGGTAGTCAATTGCAATTAGGCTTCATTTCGGTGTGATGTGGACGTCGTTTGTTTCATGGTGTACCATGGCTCTTTAACTATTATGGTCACATGAATTGTTTGGTGACACATCGCCGTTCGGCTCAGCCTTTTCGTATGTTAATCATGAGCTTTATTTGCTTATCATGAGTACTATACCAGCCTTTGCCATAGACAGCGGAGATTCCAGAAATTGCACGGGTCCTTGGCCCTCATGCTTCCTGCTATTGGTAAGGTCAGTGATGCTACCAAACTGAACATATTGTAACACCTGATCTGCAGTTGAGCTAGAAAAAAAATTCAGTTGTCTCCCTGTGGTAATTTGATGAGCATATGTTATGGCAATATGGCAAGTGGATCACTGGCAAGAGCAGAAATTTTCTTGTTTTGCCACTTGTTTTTTACTTTGGAAGCTTTGGCTTGCAGCGATTTTGTTGTGGTCAACACTTAAACCTGTCGGCGTTGCAGCGAAGGTATCCTTTGGTTTTATCGATGAATGTGGCATGAACATATTGAGCTACAAGCTTTAAATCACACTCTGTGTCATGCCTTTGTACCCTTGCTTAGATGGGAGGTGTGGTGCTCCACTTAAGAGAATTTTACTGTGTTCCAAGTTGATGGAAAAGTAAGACCGAAAAGCATGGATGTCCATTTCTGTCAAAGTAAAATGACAGGATAATAGCTGCTTGATATCCAATTGGAAAGCGATACTCCATCCTGAGAAGATGCTAGTACATTTCTTTCTTCGCTCTCTTATGGTCAAAATGTTGATTACCTGATGTATACCTGTTATACTACTAGTAGTAAAACATGTCACTTTCAGTGCTTGTATTTTTTCCAGGTGCTTCTCTTTCACAGTTTGCCATCGCCATCCAGGTTGGATCTCTTTTGTTCCTGCCGGGTTGTTTCTGTGCACCACGTTATGCGAGCATGGCCTCGACTATCTGACAGTAGTTGAAGCGTTGTCTTCTCTCTAGGTGATTGTAGTATTCGTTTGGTTATGAACCATTGCCATGGCCACTTGCCTGGACGGAGAGATTGAGAAAAAGAGAAACAAGGTGCTGCAATCGCATAGACAGTAGCTAGTTCATCTAAGGCAAAAATGTGAAGGTGTGAAATCAACCCACATATGCGTGCTGGTATTATCGTTCTGGTACGTGGTACGAAGGAGTTAAGAAAGCACATGACTTGTCCTCCCTTGGAGTTCAATTCACACTGGGAGTCTCCTGTGTAACGGCAACCTGACCGTGCATAAGCTGTTCAAGGCGTGCTCTTGGGGGCAAGAAATGACATGCTGAATCCAAGTAACTCAATGTACGAATCTCCTCATTTTTGCTGAGAAGCAGCTCGCCCTCCCCCATCCGGCCCGGTGTCTTGACAGTATATTGAACCGGCGCTTCATGCTTTGCTGAATCGCTGGTTCTCTGTGCTCGATGGATCTGTGATCATTTCGTCTCCATTCCTTGGAGCAGCTTCACAAGTTCAGAACTGCACCCACTAATCCGTCAGAATCTACTGGATCAGAACGCTATGGAAGGTTGCAAATTCACTCGATATTGTACAAAATCGCTGGCTGCAGAGTGTGTTCTGCATCCTCACAAGGAAGTTAAAGCTTTTCATCCGTGATCTGTCAGACTAAGATACCATTCCGAGCCAAGACCAAGCCAGAAGCCAATGCCAAACCAAACAGCGCGTGTAACCTTACGCAGTAGTACTTCGCCATGAAAATTTTGGCGTTGTCCTGAAGGTGTAGCTTGTGTCAGTGCAGAGTCGCAAGATTTTCAGGGAAGGGGATCTGAGAAGAGAGACTTACCTCGTGATTCTTCAGCACATAGTCCACAACCAATTTTCCCACGGGCAGAGTCAGGGCACCAAGGACCTGAGAATTTCGTAGTAACGGTTGAGTGAAGGACACTGATTTTGATCAACATTTTACATGTAGCAGTATCATCGGTCATCAGTAGCTTACAATGCAAGCTGATGGGAGAGTTCTGCATATACCAAACGATGCCAAGAGAATATAAAGCGTGACAATCCCAATTGTCACTATGCGTGCTCCTGCTCTAGTGCCAATTCTAACCTGTTTGCAGATTCACACGCAGAGAACCCGCGTAAATCTTCGTAGAATGGAAGTCACAATTGCTGGAGCAAAGTTTAAACCTGAACTTAAGACAGAATAAATACCAGAGGAGACATCTTTCCAACTGCGCGATCTCCATCAATCTAAAAAATAACAAGGTCCATCTGCTGATAAGGACATTTTAAATCCCATAGATATGAAAGTAATGCATTGAGCATTTTTATTTCATTCTGAATTATACCTGATGAAAATGACTGCAGAAGAGTATCAAAGTAGTTGTCAACCCAACAAGAACAGATGATGCTACAACTGTTTTGGTGAAGGGGAGAAGCGCCGTTCTTCTGGCATATTACAGTATTTCAACTGAAAACAGTTAGGTTGAATTGCAAGCGAAATAGTATTATCTTTAATTATGTCATAATGCAACGACTGATAGAACTTTAGTTGTTCCAGGGGATACCTTGCAATATTAATACCGCTGTTGGAGAAGTAGAAAGCTGTTGTTGCCGATGGACCAAACGCAGCAAAACACAATGGCTCACCAAGTCCTTTATAACTTAATCGGAACGGAGGACACTGAGAAATTGCACGTAATCAAAGACTGAGAGTAAGAAATTGCTAAGATTATACCTTGGCTACTTGAATAGTGGCATATGGATTAAACATCATTATGGGTAGAAGAATTCAAAGTCTTACAAAGAGCCAGTGGTTTTCAAAAAGTCACAGAGTGTAAAGTGCCTCTGCATGTATTATTATACAGAACATTGAGATAAACACTAATTGTTTGAAAATAAGATATGGGATATTACCTGGTAAACATAGCCACAGAAGATAGCACACAACACCAGTAAAATGAACCTGACATCCCCTGCTTCTGCAAAGGCCCAAAATAGCCCGGCAAAGCCAAGCAACAGAGAAATGTTTGCAGCATTTTGTGTCACCGCTCGACTGCACACCAGATTACGCAAAGACATCATGTTTCACTTATAAAACCAACATTGGGTAGAATTCATAAGTTTAGTTGGTATGTGAAACGAGAATTACCTGCCGATGATGTTAACCACAGATTCTTTCTTGTTTTTATCAGCTCCGGTATCTGAATCGTAAACATCATTGCTGCAATCGTGTCAAACATAAGGCGCTCTTTCAAATCAGCAACGTGAATCAATAATTATTTTTCTTTTTGTCAAAAAGAAGAAGTATATTTACCTCAGATTGAGCCAAGTGATCACAACCACCGCAGCTGCCAAGAGAACAAAGTATCGTTTGGCGAAGAACAAGCCTGCATGATGATAAGCAGAAGCGCTACCTACCTGCAACCAACCGCAAATACTCATTGGCGTTCAAAACTGCAGACAGTGATTAATTCTAAGCATGGTTCTGAATTGAAAAAGGAAAACAAAAATCTAAAAAAAGAATCTCTGGTTCGCATGACATTCCCAATTGTCCTGCTGACTGCTCACGGCTGATTAGAGGCTGGGACTTGCACGACTCACCGTGAGCGGAACAAGCGCGACGGAGTATATGGGCAGCTTGGCCGCCCTCCAGAGCAGCGTCGCGCGGGACAACTCACCGGTCTCCTCGGCTTCACCGGAGGCGGCTGTAGCCGAGCACCTAGCTCTCCGGAGAGCGCGTGGCCTTCTCGCGGCAACGGGAAAGCTGCTCCGCTGAGTGGCACTGGCGATGGGTGTGACGAGGAGAGGCGCGAGGCCAATGCCGGCGAGCGGCATCAGCAGCGGCGGGCGCTGGAAACAGGAGAGCTCAGGCGTCACATTCCATCGAGCGGGTCGCGGACGCGGGCTGCTCGAATTGGCTCTGCATGGATAAAGCTGCCGGCCGAAGCGATAGCGTGGACATCGACGAGGCGGGATGTGCCGAGGGCGAAGCGGAGTGAGGTTGCGATTGGTGACTGGTCCATGCGGCGCAGAGGCGTTCCACGTCGTCCATGCGGACGCAGCTGGCAGCCGCATGGCGCAGGCCCCAGCCGTGGAAGCTGGAACCTGAAATTGCGAGAAATCTGCTTCGGCGTTTTGGATGGGCCGTGGCCGCACAGCAGCATCTGACAACGGGCCGTTGCATCCCACACTGTCAGCTTGCCGGTCTATTCGATGCCATTATTTTCTCTTTATTTTTGTTTTTAATTTCCTCTCCAGTGAAACGCACCAAAAGATGAGACATGAATCGATGCGTCTTAGGCTCTTAGCTTATCACCATCTCACTTGATCAAATGCTACGCTTGCCTTTGTTAGTATTTTTTGTTCTTATACAACATGTATTTTGATAGACGTGCTTGATGAGGTTACTTTTGGCGTATATACAGCTTCTTGTCTGGGTAAACAATATCTACGCATACCATGGTACCATTTCGCGAGGAACTATCCGTCCCGCATTTCGCGAGGAAATTGCCGTGAATCCTTTTTTTTTTCCATCCCTTGGATCTCATGCCGTCAAGATGTATGCATGCAAGCAAGTGGAGGTCACCATGGTGGCATTCATACGCAAAGGGAGTTGTTGGAAGTAAAGCATGTGCTCAGTCAATAGTAAGAGATTGCTACACGGCCAAAGGTCTCACTAAATTGTTAGGAAGTCAGCCGCGCACTTGAAAGGAGAGAGAAGTATACTTCCAAACTGGTCACTCACTCCCTCGTTCATTCGTCTTTTTAGTCCCACCTCGGCAGTTCAGCCAGGCTCGCACCAGCTTAAATATTCGTCTTGACCGGCCTGCCTCGCCGAGCTCGGTAGCGAGAGCTTGTAACCCATGTGGGGGCATCAAGGTGGTGTGGATGTTTGGTGCGGGTTCTGTGCCTGGGCCTGTGTGTGCGCTTGCTGGCCTGCCCGTTCCAAGTTGGTAGTGACCAGTTGGGGCTCAGGCGAAGGCTTGGGCCTCTCTGGACCTAGAGTGGCAGGAACGGCGTGAGGCTGGTTTCACAGAGCAGCGATCACTGCCCGCTTCCAACGGTGGAAGGATCACAGGCCGCTGCACCATAAGCCCGCTTCAGGCCCAGAGCTCCTCTATAACAGACCACCATCTTTTTTTTTCATTTAGTTGCAATTTTACCGGCTGTAATCATATTCGTTCGAACTTTTATTTTTTTAAAAAAAAAACATTTGCCTCATAATTCTTCTGAGATTGCAACTTTCTTAATTTTGTTTCTTGTAGTGACCAGTTGGGACTCTGGCGAAGGCTTGGGCCTCTCTGGACCTAGAGTGGCAGGAACGGCGTGAGGCTGGTTTCACAGAGCAGCGATCACTGCCCGCTTCCAACGGTGGAAGGATCACAGGCCGCTGCACCATAAGCCCGCTTCAGGCCCAGAGCTCCTCTATAACAGACCACCATCTTTTTTTTTCATTTAGTTGCAATTTTACCGGCTGTAATCATATTCGTTCGAACTTTTATTTTTTTAAAAAAAAAACATTTGCCTCATAATTCTTCTGAGATTGCAACTTTCTTAATTTTGTTTCTTCATATTCACCCCCTCTAATCGATTTCATTACAACAACTCGGCCCTTTACGTGTTCAATGCACAAATATAATCCTTCTTTTCTTTGTACATGGCAAACTGCAATTATATCTCCAGCGGGAAAAATATGTGTATCAGTTGGGAGAACAAAAATGAACACCAAGGGCCGCATCCATTCCTCATGTCACAACTGTGACAAATTCTAATGCATCAGTTTTTCAACACAATCAGCCTGCTGAAACTTGGAAGTATTTCGACAAGGATTTACAACAAAAATAAGAATGCATTAATACATTATATTCAACACACATAACCCAACCGTAGAAGTATTACATGGAACTGCAGCACTTGCTCTTCGGAATTTCCTGTGCTGGACCTGGGACCACGACCTTCTTCCCTGACATTGCTGGGGCGACACCATTGCTCTTTGGCTCGGACACCATGTTCTTCTTGCTGTGGATTTTGAAGATCTCTGTCAAGACAGTTTGGAAAGCACTCTCTACATTTGTTGCCTGGAGAGCAGAAGTCTCCAGGAAGAAGAGGTTTTCCTTCTCAGCAAATTCCTTGGCATCTTCGGTGCTCACAGCACGCTGCTCCTCCAGGTCGCTCTTGTTGCCAACTAGCATTATCACAATGTTTTTGTCAGCATGGGCGCGGAGTTCATCCAGCCAGCGTGGTATATGATCAAAGCTCTGGCGCCTGGTTATGTCATAGACCAGCAGAGCACCAAGTGCCCCTCTGTAATATGCGCTTGTCACAGCTCTGTACCTGCAGTTGTAGAGCATACTATCTAGCATGAGAGGTTTGGAACAATGGCCATCAAACAAGTGATCAAAGGTAAGTGTGTAGGTGAAAATTTCTTATGGATATACGAGATCCGTTCAACAGAAATATATTTCCATCGTCACAAAAATCTTTTTGCAGCATCCCATGGTTCTGTTTACTGTCAGGTGAAAAATTCACATCACTGAAGAGTCATCGACATAAATCAGAAATTTACTCTATCTTCTCTAGAAATTGTTTTGCAGCAATCCATATTTCTATTTCTTGTCATTCCATTTCGTTCAGTCATACTATCCATTTTTTTCCGGGTTCATCTGCTGCTATGCTTAACTAATTTGTACAAACAATTCCGATGCTTGTGACATTAGTATGACATCTTTGCCTAATAACTATCAGTAAAACACATGGAAAAGTTTGCGATCAAACGGCTTTTCTGACTAGCTACATGTCACTTGAACACATGGAAGTTTTTGTGACCTTACGGCCTCGACAAGCTTGCCATCATAGAGGTTCCTAACTAATATTTCTTCACAGTACATCATCTAGCAAGCCTATTCACTTGTTGTACTACAGATTCATCAGAGGCTTTAAAGATAGAGTGGTACTAGTAGAAGACATCATGCATTTAAGACCTGGATGTGTCCAGCAGATCCACAAAGTACGTGGTAACTGAAGAAAACTCTGAATATGGATGACAGCACTCTCATTTACTCAAGCCCCACGAGTCAAACATTTTCTTTATATTTATATGTGCTGAATTATGCCATTAACTAAATGAATCTGAACATGAGCTGAAAGTTTTATAGAAGTAATTTCTCTCTTTCTCAATTACGTTCATGCAGGCTACAGAGTAGAGTACGTGGTACTACCGAACATTACTGTCTGTTGTGTAGGACTGTTCGTTCTGGCTCCTAAGTTCAAACTTTAAGCTAACGGTTTCGTAAGCGTGCATAATTTTAGAAGACAGCACTCCACAGTAAGCATAGCATGCTAGATCTAACCACCGAGTGGCTTATATATCACAATGTACTGCGCTTATAAGGTAGGTGTGAACACGCTAAAAGGCGAACAATTCCACCGCAGAGATCCGCCATTTCTTCTATGGCTTCCTGGGGATCTGCGTAAAGAGCAAGAGATCGAAGAACATGTTGTGCTTGAGACTAGCGGCTAACGCAGCGTAGACGACGAGGGAGCTGGGAGCAGAGCACTAGAGGAGCAGAGCGGGGAGAGCATACGGAGAGACAGGAGCAGTAGCAGATTCCAGTACCTCTCCTGCCCGGCGGTGTCCCAGATCTGGGCCTTGACGCTCCGTTGGTCGATGACGAGTGTGCGGGTCTGGAACTCGACGCCGATGGTGGCCTTGGAGTCGAGGCTGAACTCGTTGCGCGCGAAGCGGGCGAGGATCTGGGACTTGCCCACCGCCGAGTCCCCGATCAGCACCACCTTGAACACGTAGTCCACCTTCTCCGCGGCACCCGCCATGCCTCGACGCCGCTATGCTCTGCTCTGCTTCGGCTTCGGGTGTCGGGAAAGAGGAAGAAAGAGAGGGGCAGGCTGCGGCGCTACTAGTGGCCTGCTGGGAATGTGCGTTGCGTTGTTTTATGATTTTTGAAAGCGAGTGAGACGACACCGGTCGTGCTGAAGTCCGGGGCAGGCCGAGGAAGGTGGTGCCCGACTGCAGTTTTTTTGGGCGTGCAGTGTCGAATCTGCCCCTGAGTTTCCCGTTTCAGTGGCCAATTTCACGCATGTGCACTAGCACATTTTTGGAAAAACACTCTTGAGCATGCTTAAGTTGACAAAGTTGCAAATATGATATTTTGTTCGTCTGTCATTAGAAGTTTTAGTAGTGGGCGCAAAGCGAAAAGTTGCTTCATCCTGAACTGATAACATAAACTACAGGCAGCATGTGGCAGTGCCTAAAGAACGAATGTAGCAGATCTGGCAAACTTGCACGCATGGAAGGCGCACCCTGCTCTTGTGATTCTAGATCCGAACCTACTACTTTTCAATGTCCCAGCTTTCCGCCAAGATGGAAGAAACGAGCGATAGAAGCATGCGGCAATGCTATGATGGAAATCGCGTTGGCGCTAAGGTGCGTGGTGCTCATGGACAACACGCTTCGACTACCGTCAAAACGCCCGCGGAACCGCGGCGTTGCGCCTGAAGCGGCCGCTACCATACCATGTGCTCCCGTTTTGAGTCCTGGGCGGCACAAAGGCAGTCGGCAACCGGCGTGAAGGATTTCAGGCTTCAACTGTGCAGCTCGCATCACAATGCGCATGCGGGGGATGAGAAATCTGTGGGCGGGCTACGTACGTACTGTACGTGTGTGTGCTGCACCCTGCACTTGCAGTGGCCGATCCTTATGAAGCCGATGCACTACGCAATTACCGACGGGGCGGCGTGTTGGGTAACGATTTTCTCGGTGACGTCTACTGTGAGTTTTTTTTTTTTAAAAAAAAAAGCAAAACCTCTACAGTGAGTGGAATGGAGATGGAACTTTGCATAAGCACATCACTCATGGGTCAAAAATGAATGCTGGGCCAGCTGGGAACTTAAGGCCTTCATGGGCTGTAATGTGGCCTTGTCTTCACTCTCCTGTTTACAGGCCCTGCTATATTTCTCACTGTACAGTAACCTTGCAACTTTAATCACACAACCTATCAAAAAAACTTCAATCACACAATATTCGGAACGTAAGCAACATCCATCTGAATATCTGATGCAGATCTTTGACGACTAATCATAGTTAAATAATTTTTAATCAACTTATTAGGCACAAACCGACCTTAGCTCAGTTGGTAGAGCGGAGGACTGTAGTCGTTGCAGATAAATCCTTAGGTCGCTGGTTCGAATCCGGCAGGTCGGATTACTTTTTTCGTGTTTTTTTTTTGGGTGCCTACGGAGTGGACAAGGCAAAATCAACGGTAATCAATCGAAATTCAGCATGGCAGTATTCTTTTTTTGCTCCAGTTTCGCTGCATCCGTATTTTCTCGACGAACTGCGTGAAAGTACGCTTCGTTTTGCAAGTTGTTTTTGAAATCGAATTGTTGGCGTCCATGTGCCAATGTGGCACAGGCGCCCCCCTCAACTTCAACACGCTCCTCCGGCGCCAACAGTTCGACATGACACGGCCGGTATTACCTCCTTGACAGGCTCGAGCCCTGTGGCCTGGTCTTGGACCTGCTCCTGCTGCCCCTGCGGCTGCTGCCACCGTCCCTTCCTCGGCTCCTCACCGACGACGAGCCGGGGCTCTGGCTCATCACCCGCCTGCTGCTGCGCGCGGCGCCCCAGCCGGTGTTCCCGAGCGCCGCCTGCGCGACGCTGTCCTTGTCGTATAACTTCGTATAAT
>LAPY01000389.1:8903-24109 GCA_000970635.1 Eragrostis tef | reverse complement strand
GATGTCAAGGGTGATCCACACGGTACACATGAAGAGGATAAGAAGCACCGACGGTTTCGCAGTTTGGCCTCAAAACCGTAGAGGTGATGAAGACGGCGTGTTGACCAAGGTCAAGGCGAACGGGAGGCCGATGCAAGTGAAGGGTCCCGACGGGCTGGGACGAGGAGACTTGACGGCGATGAGGTTCGCGGGACGAGGTGACACGCGTCGACATCGAGATGGTTTCCCAGTTTAGCCTCAAAACCGATGGTGGACGGTTTGTCGGTTTAGGCCTCAAAACCGACAGTGGATGGTTTCCAGGTTTGGGCCTCAAAACCGGCGACGGGCGGTTTTCTGCTTTGGGCCTCAAAACCGGCGGTCATCGCGAAGATAGCTTCGAGGTGAAGCTACGATGTGAAGGTCCGAAGGGCGTTTGGGTGAAGGAGAAAAAGTTGGACGGAAACACCCTTATGTGTTGTATGGGTGTGTTGTAGTGTGAGAGGCATTTCCGAGATGTGAAAATGTCTAAGGGGATAAGAAGGAGGGGCAGGTTGGCTGCCCACCTAGGGCTTTTGGAGTTGCTCTCATTTGTGTTAGAGGTAGGGCTTGAGAGAGAGGAGAGAAGAGAGGGGAGAAGAGAGGAGATGGCTCTTTGATTGAGCTTTTTGTCATCCTTAGCTTGTGTGTGTTAGGGAGTGGCTTAACATCTACATCTTTGAGCAATAAAAAGTATCAATTCGTCTTGAATCTCGAATTTATCTTTTTCTCTATTTTCGGAGCTATTTTTAGGTGAATTTTCGATCTTTGTTTTGAGAGCGATTTGGGCCGGACTTTCTTAGGGATTTTGGTGCTAGGACATGTGGGAAGACATCTTGGTCATGGAATGATTCGAACACCTTTTAATTTCGGTTTTCCCAAAATTCTCTATTTTCTAGTGTTCATGTTCATCTCCTATTTTCTAGGGCTTGGATTTTTAGAGGATCTTCATGCTAGGATGTGCTAGAACAATCCTTGGTAGGCTCTTGACGGAATCCATGGCTCGAGCACCTTCGATTTGATGATTTGGTGAAGTTTCCTTCTCTAGTTCATTCAAACTCTACCTTTATTGATAGAATCCAAAATCCGTATGGATTTCTTGGGGTTTTTGGTGTGAATCCTGTTGTATGATGTTCTCCATCTCAAGACGAATCTATGGTTCAAATTTCGTGATTTTTGGAGTTCGTTTGGTCGGGTTTCGAGAATTTTCTTGAGCTTGCGCGCGTGCTATTCTGGGGCTGACGGAACATCCGCCCCTGTTGTAGAGAGTTTTTGTCGGAACATCCGTGACTTGACGGAACTTACGTGGCTGTTCACTACGGAACATCCGTGACACGACGGAACATCCGTGATTGTTCAGTAAATTTTTGTCGGAACATCCGTGAGTTGTAGGAACATCCGTCAAAGTACTAAAACATCACACCGGAACATCCGGAAGAGGATCGAAACATCCGTCAAGGTTTTGAGTTGGGTCTCATTCTCTTGATTGTTCTTTGTCCATTTTGCTTTCGCATTTGCTTATATCACTTCTCAACCATTCCTAGGATTAGCATATCATTTCCAATTGATATGTTTGGTCTTGATGATTGAAAGAGATGTGCATCGAGTTGTAATTGGGACATAGGCCAAGTTCTTGTGAAGAATTTTTATCGGCTCCCATTGATCCCGCCCCCCCCCCCTCTGGTCGCCTTCTCCGTCCTTCAATATATAAAAAATTGTTACTACTTTACTAGAATTTTTTCGGGACAACATTACGCAAGAGATAATATCTTGATCATAGTGTAGAATCTGCATACATGGAATACTTCACTTTTCAGGTCAAAAGGTGAAACAGTAATACAATGATAATATATTGAAGCTGAATGTGCATACATGGAATACCTCACTCTTCTTTATTGTTACTAGAATACTTCACTTATCGAAGCTGAAACAGTTACAAATTGACACCCACAGACAGTCTATTAGTTCTTACATCAATTCACAATGATAATGTTAATCGCTATTACTAGTAACAGTAATACAATATTCGGTTGCTATATCTTTATCCGAAATGTCTTGATCCCCTTGCTGGTAGAACTTCAAGTTGCAAGGGAAGAGTTGAGCTTTCCAGTGTTCTTGTGTCTACTGGAGCACTTTTCAATTCTCCTAAACTGAGGACAATGGTCCTAAGATTACTACCTCTGAGCTCAGGGTCAATCCACTGTGGGAACAGGTGACAAAGGAAGACAGTTGAATTAGCTTAGCCAATTTATCCATCATGACTGCACTATAAGAACCTGGTATCAGCAATTTATTCACCTGCAACATTAGAAAGATGCATACAAAATAAACAGCCAAAACAAGTATGAGGAATCACTGCGTTTCCCTTTCAAAGAGGACATCTCTAGACTTTTTCAAGGCAAGGAGAAGGAATGCCTGCATGTGGCGTTGTTGACAAAGGAAGAAATCGACTATTACCATCTGGCATGGAGATGCACACTGACAGAAGAAACAATACAAGTTGAAGCAACTGAAGAAAGCTCTGCTCCGCAATAGGACTGTATTTCCTGTTTAGTCTTGCTTTCTCTCCTTAGTGCCTCATTTCGAGGCTATTGAGGACTGCTCTTCCCTTTCAGTATTTTTCTTCTACTGTTGTGGTTGTTTCGCTTATGGTAGCTCAAGCTGGACATGTTATGTTTTTGTTAATGCAAAGGCAGAACACCTGACACCTGGCACTTCCCTTCAAACAAAACATCTCTAGACTGTTTTCCCCTGAACTGAACACTCTTTTTTCATAACATAGATGATAGGTTTGGTTTAATGGTGCACTTTCCTAAAAAAATAGAGATACATGTTCTACTACACAACCAAATTGGTCACTTAGCATTATTGACTGAACTGCTGGTTACAAGTTATTTGACAGACACTTATGAGCCTCTATGTTAAATCTAACGTACAAAGGCACAAGGTGCATCATATTGGTGGAGCATAAATGCCACACATTTGAAATAAGTACTTGGTTCAAATAAAAACACGAGTTCAGGGCCTTCAGGCCATAAGACAGAACTTGATTGGCACAACGACGAAACCCTTGGTAGCTGTGGAAAAGTAAACCCTGACCTAGAGAGATGCAAGAGGAAGAGAGAAACGGGTGGAGAAGGAGGGGATGTACCGGTGCAGCTCAGCCTTCTATTTGCCGCAGCGAAGTAGTTGACGGCGGCGGCACCTAATCGCCGGCTGTGGGGAACGAGAGGGCTCAGATTGCAATGGAGCTGAAATGAGAGGGAGAAATAAAAAGGGGTTTTGTGCAAACTGTACCAGGATTCAGGACTTACTTGACATGTGAGTACTTATTTTAGGGGGTTTGTATGAATAATAAATGGTAGAAAGGGTGTTGTGCCCGCACAGATCCCGTTCTTCTCGTCCTCCCCTTCTCTGCCTCGCCGCAAAAAAACAAAGTGGAGGCGCCGCCGCCGCCGGTGATCGAGGGAGGCGCTGCCCTTCCCTTCCCTCGCCCAGTGTCGGCACCGCCCTCACGCGAGAAGAGAAGAAGCAGCCATGTTCGGCTCCACCAGCCGTAAGCATCCCACCCCCCTTCCTCTCCCCACTCCGCCCTCTCCTCTCGTCGATTCCATCGACTTGCTGTAGTCTATCTCATCCGCGCCATTCCTTTCTGAATGTATAGTTCTACTTATTGCACCTGCTTGCCTCCTCGTTCGATTCGATTCCATATCTGGACTAACTCATGGATGGCTGCGCACGCTAGGGTTTCCCGATTTCGATCAAATCCCTAGGGTTGGGTCGTAGTTGCGATGCAAACTTGCAACTTACTACTATGCTACTAGGGACGCCGATGGCCTCTGATGATACATGGACCGCATACAGTCCACCGCTACTTGGAAACAAAACAATGCCGTTATGCTGCTTCGTTTTTCGTTTCATCAAGCTAGCCCATACAATGCACGTACTTATTATGATTGTGCTTTTCTGTTTTATGTAACTCTACTACTTTCACTCATTGAAACCCTGCTCACAACTCTTTATGTTCTGTGTATTGCAGCATTCGGGCAGTCATCCACAAGCCCATTTGGCCAGTCCTCCTTCGGAACCCAGCAGCAGGGATTTGGCCAGGCTACCACCGCTGCCAACAATCCCTTCGCAGCAAAACCGTTTGGTAGTCCAACCACAACTTTCGGGGCACAGACTGGAAGCTCGCTTTTTGGCAATACATCCACTGGTGCTTTTGGGCAGCAGCAATCCACACCCACATTTGGTACCCCATCCTCCTCTCCGTTTGGGAGCTCCACGCCAGCTTTTGGTGCATCGCCCACACCTGCCTTCGGTGCGACATCCTCCACCTTTGGTTCAGGTATGATTTGTTTTTGCCTTTTTTTATTTGTTTTTCTTGCTAGGTTGCAAGTGCTGGCCCCAAGCTTGTGATGTTGATAGTCTTAGACTGTCAAAGTGCTTTGGAAAATATACTCTAAACAATTTTCTAGATTGTATCGTTGTAAAAAGCTGCTATTCTATCTCAGTTGAGTTCTATTTTATCACTGTTCTTTAGACCAATAGTAAAAAAAAAAATCATACATACATGGCTTGACACTCTGCTATACGCATCTTGCAGGATCTTTATTTGGACAAAAGCCAAGCTTCGGGGGTTTTGGATCATCTCCTAGTCAGTCAAATCCATTTGGTAGCACGGTCCAACAAACTCAGCCCACATTTGGCAGCACTACTTTTGGTGCGACAAGTGCGCCGGCTTTCGGCGCGACAAGTGCGCCAGCTTTCGGTGCGACAAGTGCACCGGCTTTTGGTGCAACAAGTGCCCCGGCCTTTGGTGCGACAACTACGCCGGCCTTTGGTGCGACAACTACGCCGGCCTTCAGTGCTACAACAAACCCAGCATTTGGTTCAACATCAACATCTCTATTTGGTGCTACTAGCACTCCGGCGTTTGGTTCCACAGCCTTTGGTTCATCCACTCCTGGTTTTGGAAATTCAGGAACCACAGCATTTGGTGCGAGTTCTCCAGGCTTTGGTGTCTCTAGTACACCTACATTTGGCCAATCAACTACTAGTAACTTTGGTTTCGGTTCTTCTCCGCCTGTTGGACAACCAACAACTTCATTTGGTACCTCTTCCTTTGGAGCGACTCCCTCGCCTTTTGGTGCCCAGACATCTCCATTTGGTATGTTTCCCATTGGATATTTACGCTATTTCTTGTCTAGTTATGACTACATGCGTTCTGCATTGTTGTCTGCATGTGTTCAACTCCATTTAATACAACAGTCAAATATTGCAGATTCTTTTTTTTTTGGACTTATCGACCCTATTGTATTGCATATGCTTTCTTTTTACTGTTTTTTTCCCTGGCCATGCCTATGGAAAAATTTACTCATTTCACCCATTTGTTTATTCTCTCAGGTTCACAGTCGGCAACAACTTTTGGGCAAACATCATTTGGTAACCAAGCTGGAGGAACCAGAATAAAACCTTATGCTCAAACACCAGATGCTGACAGTGCTACTAGTGGTGCACCTGCTGCTAAACTTGATTCCATATCAGCCATGCCTGAATACAAAGATAAGAGTCATGAAGAATTGAGGTGGGAGGATTACCAGCGTGGAGACAAAGGTGAGGAAAACCATTTTGATGCCGAGTATTTTTTTTTGAGATTTGCAACCTTTCATTAAAACCATTTGTTTAATTTTGGGTATATTGTTGGCATGCTTACTTCTGTATGAACTGGGAGTAAAACAAGTAACTATTGTGTCTTAGCTTATTCTACAGCATAGCTGGAGAGTTTTTCTTAGATGCATCATATTAATGGAACATGCTAATCGATGCCTTCTACTAATTGTGTATTGCCATATTATTTATTGCATTATTTGTGAACTTTGTGGTCTTTGAACTCGCAGGTGGACCAAACCCTTCTGGAACTCCAGCACCACAACCGAATCCTTTCAGTCAAGTTAACTCAAACCAATTCACATCGGCACCAACAAGCAATCCATTTGCTACAACCTCATCTGCCCCTGGCACTACCAACACATTCAGCTCTTCATTTAATCCATCAACTACAAGTCCGAACCCATTCACATCGTCCACTAATACCACACTGTTTGGACAAACAGGTGGTTCTGTATTTCCAACAAGTAGTTCATCTTTGTTTTCAAATACAAACCCTTCCTTTGCTTCGTCTTCGTTGTTTGGCCCATCATCAAATCCAAGCCCATTTAGCACCGGAGTGTCACCCAGCACTCAATCAGTTGGGCTATTTTCATCTTCCCCAGCATTTGTGCAACAAACGTCAAGTACACCGGCTTTCTCCACCTCTGGGAGTCTTTTTAGCACACCCAGTTTGTTTGGCAGTGGATCTTCACCTTTTTCAACAGTAAGGCCCTTGTTTCTCTCTATATAATTTTTAGCACAAACAATTCTTATCATTTTTGGTAATCTTATGTATATTGTTTTGTTTACAAAGTTCATTGCTGACAAGTTGATTTTTGCTCTTAATCATTAAGCCAACATTCCAGCAATCTGCCCCAGCTCAAACTTCTAACATGTTCTCCTTCCAACCTACAACTCAACCAGGTCAGTGTTTTTTATTCTGCCTTGAAAATCATTCTGCCCTTCATATTCTTCTTCAAAAAGTATGTTGACTTGACTTTTGCGCAAATGCATGCACTGCAGCTCTAGGTGGATTCACTGGTTTTTCCAACACTACAAGTCAGGCCCCGATTGGACAGCCGTATGATCCCTTGCTGCTTCTCAAGCGTGCATGATTACTCTCCCCCTTTTCAGTGTTGCCCTTTTAATGGACTGAACACTGAGCAGCTATATTAAGTTGAAGGAAAACAATACCCCCCTGCAGTAGAACATACCTTTTATTTAAATCATAGTTATCCTTGAAATTTACAAATGAGTATAGTCGGCACCTATGATTTCAATTTTTTCCTAATTTATTAATAAATTGTCTTTTCTAATTTGAAAATTTCATGTTGCATATTTGACACAGAACTCCTAGCCAGTCCAATATGGTCTTCCAGCCTGCGCCTATTTCGCATCCATATGGAACGCTTCCTGCAATGCCTCAGATGTCCATTGGGAATGCTGGATCTTCTCCTTCAGTTCAGTATGGAATATCAAGTTTGCCGGTTAGTATATCCTTTTAACATTTCTAATTTATTTTAAAGACTGGGTGAACAGTGGAAGTAGTGAGATGATTGTTCATGAACGTCGTGTGATGCTTTGAGGTACCATAAGGAAATGTTATTTACTCAATTGCTGGCTTACAGGTTGCTGAGAAGCCTCTTCCAAGCAGAACATTATCCATGGTGGTTCCTAGGCATTTGTCACAGAGGAGGATAAAATTGCATCCGAGAAAATATAATCCAATATCTGATGGCAAGGTTATGACCTGTATACATGCACAATTTTTTTGTGCAAACTTCTGTTTTTATTAATCTTCATGGACATTGTGAATGAATGTGGTGCCCACCTTCTTAATCCCTTCTTCTAGGTCCCATTCTTCGCTGATGATGAAGAATCTCCCGCAACACCAAAAGCAGATGCTTTTTTCATGCCTAGAGAGAACCCAAGAAATCTTATAATCCGTCCAATTGATCAGTGGCCTTCACGTAGTGGAATTGACAGGAAACCGGTTCCTAAGGATTCAGCTGATTCAGAGAAGTATAAAGGTAAGTCTTGTCATTACGATACTTAGAATTCTCTTACCCCATTGAAATTATGAAGTATGATCCATGACCTTTGAAGCAAAGGCAGTTTATGCGAGTATTTCTTTGAGTCAACTCCCGCGGTGCATGAAACTCTTGGGCTGTGACTTGTGCAGGAGCTTCCACAGAGAGTGCGCGTGATAAGACTGCCATGTCACCGAGCAGGCCTTCAGGGGAAAATGGCAATCACCACGAGCCTGGGACTGTGACTCGGCATGGAAGCAATGCTTCAGTTGAGAGGCTGATGCCCAAGCTTCCACATGCAGATTACTTCACGGAGCCTAGCCTAGAGGAGCTTGCTGCCAAGGAACGTGCTGAGCCAGGCTACTGCAGTCGGGTGAGGGACTTTGTTGTTGGGCGTCATGATTATGGTAGCATCAAGTTCTTGGGGGAGACGGATGTGAGGAACCTGGATCTAGAGTCGATTGTGGAGTTCAATAACCGTGAGGTGATTGTGTACAAGGATGATAGCAAAAAGCCACCAGTCGGGGAAGGGCTGAACAAAGCTGCAGAGGTGACTCTTCTGAACATCAAGTGCATGAACAAGAAGACTGGCGACCAGTACCGCGAGGGTCCAAGGGTGGACAAGTACAAGGAGATGCTGGTGAAGAAGGCGGAGGAGCAGGGAGCAGAGTTTGTTTCTTTCGACCCTGCCAAGGGAGAGTGGAAGTTCAGGGTGAAGCACTTCAGCGCCTATGGGTTTTGGTGAAGGGGGCCTGCAGCCGCAGTAGTAGAGTAGGAGGATGATGAATGATGTAATCACCTTTTGCAGTGACGCTTTTTGTTTGCTTTGTTGGAGTAACAATATTGCACGCTTTGCTGTCAATGACATATATTGCTGTGCTGTCAAGGTAATGTCAATATTTGAAAGTATTACTTAGTTTGATCGTGCAACTATTGGTGTTTCGGTCAGAGAAGCAAAATGACCATGTGTTGTTTTTGAGTAGTTCAAATACTCCTGTTACAGGGAGTTGAATTGTGGAGACCCAAGAGTGTGCTGATCAAGCTCCAACGTTTGTATCAAGTCCACTCTTGGGTTTTATACCGCTGCCTTTTATTTTTCCATTGTGATAAACATGATAGCCGGATGCTGTGACACCAACTGAGGGACATTTTCTTGTGGGGAATTCCCTTGTATGCCATCTAGAAAACATCTAGTACCTCATGCCATCGTTGTCTCAATGACAATTGGGACCGACTATCTCATTTTCTTGTGGTTGCTTTGGTTGAGTTCAGTTCCTGTGGGATAACAGCACGAGCAAGGCAGAGCAAGGCTTCCCAAATCTCAAGGGAAAAGAGGCCCAAATTCTACGCTGGATGTACCTGCGCGAAAGCTTCATCGGAAACCATTACCTGGTGTCACCACTCGCTGCTTCTATTCTACTAACGGCCTTCAAGTTAATCTGATTGAGCAAATAACAGAATCAGTAAGAACTGGATGTATGTCCGAGGGAAGCTTTGCGTCAGGCCATGAGAGCTCCTATTATCTATCGGTGGGTTCTGTCATGAGACCCGCAGAAGCATCGACGCCAGTTACTCGCTGTAAACATTCAGGCCCAATGCGAAATAAGCTTGTGGTGTCCCTAAAGTTCACGCTACCCAGTAAGCAGTAATCCATCTTGGGAATATTTGGCTGCCATCCTACTCCCTACGTTTATAATGTTGACGTTCGGACAGCACTCCGCAGTTCATTTTTAGTCCATGTTGGCTGTCTGAAACGTCAACATTTCCTAAAATAGAGGGAGTATCTATTAACATAAATGTTTTTGAGCCCATTTCGGATCAAGGTTCGAGCTGGTGCAATACCTTATCAACCAAACGATCACTATAAAAATATAATAAAGAACTCGCAAAAAAATTATAATACAGAAATGAAAGCTACCATACAGTATGCGTATGGACATACAGCTTAAATACAGCTGCTTCAAACAAGTCGTTGTGGACCATGTGAGATCAGCAGCAGAAGCTTCGTTTTTTAAAAACAAAATTCCTCTTTACATCACAAAGATTTTCAACAAACATTATTCCAGGATTGATACAGGACTTACGCTTAAACCAGATTAATTTAAAATAAAACAGAAACAAGAAACTAGTGGGCCTCTGCAGCTATAGCCCTATTGCCCCTCCAGATACCTTATTTTATTGCCAAACCCTGATTTTACCATAACATCTCAAGCTGAATGGTCTCGCATCCAGCTTATTCTACATATACTGAATCTTCTATATTGTCGAGAGGAGGTGTAGGTAGGAAATGAAAATTGTATAACTATAATCACATGGTACGGGTGTTCGGTCAGAGAAGCAAAATGATCATGTGTTTTTGAGTAGTTTAAATACTCTATTTTACAGGGAGTTGAATTGTGGGACCATGTTCCATTCTGGACATGGTTTCCAGTCTGAGCAAGAAACCCAAGGGTGGGCTGATCAAGCTCCATTGTTTGTATCAAGTCCACTCTTGGGTTTTATACTGCTGCCTTTTATTTTTCCATTGTGATAAACATGATAGGCGGTTTCTGTGACACCCAACTGAGGGACATTTTCTTGTGGTTGCTTTGGTCGAGTTCAGGTCCTGTACTCCTGTGGGATAACAGCACGAGCATGGCTTCCCAAATCTCATGGGAAAAGAGGCCCAAATTCTACCACCACTTCTACGCAGGATGTACCTGTGCTAAAGCTTCATCAGAAACCATTACCTGGTGTCACCACTCGCTGCTTCTATTCTGAGTTTCTATCGGCCTTCAAGTTAATCTGATTGAGCAAATAACAGAATCAGTAATTATTGGATGTATGTGCGAGGGAAGCTTGCATCAGGCCATGAGAGCTCCTATCATCCATCTGTGGTTCTGTCATGAGAGACGCAGAAGCATCGACGCCAGTTAGACGCTGTAAACGGCGGGCCAGCTTCCACAGTGCGGGTTACTGTCCGCGACGACGACCTTTTTTTTCTTCCCATTCCAATGGTTAAAACGCACCTCGTCGCCCAGCCAGATGCGCTTCACTTGCGTGATCACCTGTCGGCCTCGCTTAGCCTCTTCTTTACTGCTGTCGTTCTGGTGAATTATTGGGTCGAGGTTGGCACGATGGATAAGCTCTACTCCTTTGTGGCTGAACGTGCAACAGTCCAAGTCGATAGTAATGTAAGAGAAAAAACAAAGTACAACAAACATTCAGACGCGATTCACCCATCAAGTATCGAGTGCAAATGTTCAATGTTTTGCCCAATGCAAAATAAGCTTGAGGTGTCATAAAGTTCCCGCTACCCAGTAAGCAGTAATCCATCTTGGGAATATATGGCTGCCATCCTATCTATTAACATAAGTGGCATTTCAGATAAAGGTTCGAACTGGTGCAATACCTTATGAACCAAACGATCACTATACAAATATGATATAGAACTCGCAAAAAAAAGAGAAAATAATACAGAAATTAAAGCTACCATACAGTATGCGTATGTACATGCAGCGTAAATACAGCTGCTGCGAACAAGTCGTTGAGGATTCCATGTGAGATCAGCAGCAGAAGCTTCGTTTTTTAAACAAATTCCTCTTTACATTACTAAGATTTTCAACAAACATTATTCCAGGATTGATACAGGACTTACCCTTAAACCAGATAAATTTAAAATAAAATAGAAACAAGAAACTAGCGGGCCTCTGCAGCTATAGCCCTATTGCCCCTCCAGATACCTTATTTTATTGCCAAACCCTGATTTTACCATAACATCTCAAGCTGAATGGTCTCGCATCCAGCTTATTCTACATATACTGAATCTTCTATATTGTCGAGAGGAGGTGTAGGTAGGAAATGAAAATTGTATAACTATAATCACATGGTACGAGGACATCAACTTTTTTCAGCAAGGCTTTCATAGAAGAGTATGTAGCCATTATCAGTGTTACCACTGAATTCTTGCGCTGAGCCAAAGAATGCCTGTACCATGGACTCGTCAGTCATCTCAACATTCTCGTCATCAAAGAACAACCAGTGATTGTGGCTCTTAACCAGGCTGATGTAGTGGCCATGATTCGGCCCACTTCCAACATGAACTACCACGGCAAAAAGGGAGTATTCCAAGTCTGAGTTGTCCACAGTGTTGAGAAGTTTAAGCTCCAGAGGAAAAACCACTCGGTACGATAGCTTTTTGTAGCGCTGAAGCTGCTCAATATATTTGAAACGCTTGAGATGAATTACCAGAATGTTTGGTGGTTTCTTAATCTTCATTCTTTTCTGTGCTTCCTGTAAACTGAAGTAGGAACTGTTTTTATCTGAATGTATGAAAGTGCAAAATAGAGGCAGAATGATATGACGGATGAAAGGAAAAGAAACATCTCCTAACAGTCAGCGGAATTACCAAGTCGTTAGCCTAAAAGTTCTACATATGCTACACCACTGGATGATTTAATACCAAGGAAAATGAGACAGACAAACAAGTATAAGCAACACACAGCTAGATGCCTCAAATGGCATTAATGCAGAATCAATGTTAACCGGGACGAGGTTTCGGACATGGGGAAAGTACATGCAATAAATGGGTAAGAACAACCTACCTGCAGCATTTGTCACAGAAGAACTTATCTTCAGCATTCAAAGTCTCTGTTGAACTGAAGTTCTTGAGACAACTGGTGATTGAACTATTTTGTTCAATGTCCAGGCTCAAGTCAAAAAATGTTTCATCCCTATCAGTCACAGTTTCACATCTCAGACATCTTGTTTCATTGGTCAATATTCCCTATAAAAGAAAATAAGAAGAAGGCTCATCTCCAAGACTCTAACAAAAGTAGATATTGGAGTTCACAAACATGCCACAGGCATATACACCCGCACAAAAGCATGTTGGTAGAAAAGGATGAAATCTCACCTGGAAGCATTTATGAACCCAGGTCGCAGCTAATTCTTTGTGACTACCATTGGGTTGACCATTAATAGGGCCATTTGAAGCCTTTTGCGACGATGAGTGATTTGGAAGAGGCTCTCTCACAGCTTTATGCTCCTTCTCTAGAATATCAACTAGCTCATTCAGTAAAAAGTTCAAGAATTCATGAGCATCCTGTAAAATACAGTAGTGCCGAGTCAGCAGTCAGTCTATACAAAAAGGTTACACTACTATGATTAAAAGTACATGTACAGAAATATGGTAGTCTTGGAAGTGAATGGTTTTCTTATCGATAATAAAATACTGCATATCTGCTCTACATATTTTAAATTGCTGAAGCTTATTGTCATATCCCAGCAACACAACAATCACTGTTTCTCCCTGATAAATAGCCAAAATAAAGAAGGTATTTTGCCAATCAAAAACAACTACAAAGTATTTCAAATTTTCCATTTAGAGGATCTAGTGTGACGTAATCTATACTCCCTCCGTTCGCGTTTTGTTGACGCTTCGGACAAGCAAATGAACTAGCAAAGAACTAGATACGGCTGTCGGAACGTCATGAATATAAAAACGGAGGGAGTATGTGCTAACAAGGAAACTTATGCAAGGAAACATTTGGTACGATTGGGATTGATAATTGAGAAAATCTCTTAATATTGCAAGTCATTGAATATAGAAACCTTTAAATTTGAGTTTCATCATTTAAAATGGTAACTGATGAAAAGAAACATCTGGACAGAACTACAGAGGCAAATCATCCAAATATTTCAACTAGGTTTAATAGGCTAACTCATAGAGCCAACCATAATACTTCAAAACATGATGCGATCGCGAGCTTGCTCAAACCATGAATACATAGATGCCACTGCCTAAATGCATTACCTGATGCATATAGCTGCGAAAAATCTCATTCTGTTTCTTCAATCGTTGTATAAAACGCTTCGGAGCAATGACCCCTGTTTTCTTCTTCTGATTACTGATCTGTAGGAACAAAGGAAAAATAATAACTATGCAACTGTAATAGACCACTTTTTTTCCTTCTTCAATATACTGCAAGAGTTGGTTCTATCTATCATCTCACACAAGTAAATGGTTACACTCCTGCGTTTTCGAGGAAAAAAAAAAGTAAATGGGTACAGAAAAAGGAATTGCCATTGTACAGATGTCAAAGTTAAGATAGTGGAAAATCACAATGCAAATGAATATATCTCATTACAAAGGCTAACACAAATGTCCATGAAAATTCCATGTCAAAAAGATCTACGAAGTTTTCCCATCTATCAGGGATCATTAATAGCCCTAGAACTATTGCTAGGTTTTTTGAATTACATACTTCTACTTACTCTTACAAAAGTCTAAATCATAAAATTGACAGCGATGATATTGTTCAAATAAATAAACAAAGAATAATGAATGGTCTCACAAGAAACAATGCAAACTAGAGCAAATTTTAGCATGTTCCTCTAATTCCGTAGAGGTAAGAGATGTAAAGACAATCGTTATTGATTCTAGTAGACAAAGTGCTGTACTGGCATCTACCATACATGAGTGATTTCTAACTGAGTGCAGAATAACCAGCACAATTAATAATTAGTCGTACTATAGGTACCGCACTAGAAACACTGTCAAGAACTCAAGATACACGTGTTCAAAGTCACAGATCAGATTCGTCACATATGGGAGTGTACTGAAAGATTCAGGACGGAATAACGACAGCTACAATCAATATCAGCAATAGTACCTGAGAGAACAGATCAGCCAAGCAGGTTAGCATGTTCTCTTCAAAATCTCCGGCGCTTTTATTGTTTCCATAGTACTCCAGTAACTGATCACGGAAAGGAACACAAAAATAAAGTGCCTGCAACACATACACAAATCAACGAACAGTTTAATACCACATTTACGGGACAAAATGTATCATCTGAGTCTCTTTTGTAATCGGACTATCTCACATCCAATGCAACACTACAAAATCTGAATCCAATAGCATAATCATGATGTTGCGCATGCATGCCAACACATACATAAACCGTGAATTCCCCCAATGTAAGTTCACGTCATGATCCATGGTGATATTCACAAAATCAAATATGAAACGCATTCTCAATCCGCAATCGCAAAAGACCTCCGCAGAAACATCTGGCAAACGAATCTGGCGCAAACTAGTGATCCTCGACGCCGCAATAATCGCACGAGTGCAATCACCGCGACACGATTTCGCGAAAAAAATCACATGGCTCCTCACCGCTCCACATGAAACAGGTAAGAACGAATTCCCCACCCACGCCTCCGATGATGCGCTACCATACCAGCAGAGAAACGGCTCCGGCCGCGGCGTTACCTGCAGGACGCTGTTGCAGTAGCAGGTGTTGCCGAAGTTCTCGAGGCCGAAGTAGCGCTCGCCCTCGGGGAACTGCTCGCCCAGCGCCTTCTCCAGCCTGGAGCTCGCCGCGCCCATCACCGCCCCCGCCCAACTCCCATTGCCCGCCGGCGGCGGCACCGCGACGGCTCGGCGCGATCGGCGCGAGGTGCTGTCGCTATTTCGGTTTCAGGCGGTGCCGGACAGGAAATTGTACTGGTGCAGTGAAACTGCGAGA
>LAPY01000388.1:204037-216960 GCA_000970635.1 Eragrostis tef | reverse complement strand
TTTGGGGGAAAGAGCCAAAATGCGGCTCGGGGGCAGCCGTCCATCACCACCCCTGCCACAAAGACAAAAATACATATACATGAGTTTCATGAAGCAAAACGTACTATAACCGCGAACCCGAGGACCACTGTTAATAAAGGTTAGAAGGGGAAAATATTTAGTGTAACTGATAAATGTAAGATTATCTCTTAGTCATTGATTGACATGGACTCATAGAGAAAAGGGTTTAAGAATTCCATTTCTGAGATCAAATAACATTCGTTTGCACGTGTGTTCTTCAATGTCTGCTAGTATGGCATACACCTTCTAGCGCAATCCAAAGCAATCCATGTTCTATGCGAACTTGTATCATGCACACCTAAATGCACCACAAGTAGGGACATATAATAAAATGTTGCAAGGGCAGATGGTTTATACATCTGCATATCTTCACCATTTGAGCCAGTCCCTTCCATGTCTCCTCCTCTTGCCTCTGGATATTTATTAGTCACCTGCATCATATTTTTATCCTGTTTGACCCTCCAGCTCTCAACTCTTTCCTTCCAGTCAACACTATTAAGCCCATAGGAATTCAAATCCTTCGAGGGGTCCACGATCCTAACAGGAACTGCAATGGTAGTGAAAAATATTAATTATTTCCAACTAATTTGTGGACAAATTTTCTGAAAGAAGAAATTGTGATGTACAATGCAATACCTGGAACGCTTGGATCAACGTAGCTTGATGTTGGGCTACGGATAGAATGGCGATCAGGGGAAGCATCAGGGATTTCTCCAGATATCTGATGAAAAATATAAAGATATTAGTGGCCCAAATCGCAGATTCATAGTTTCAAAAGAAAAAAAGCTCAACAATACTATGTGGTGCACAACAGCACGGTAGTGAACAATGCACCATAGTATCAAGATTTCAAGATTGATACTGACAACAAAAAGACAAAATGGACGACATATAATATACCTGTTGACCACTTGTCAGGCGGGGACTTCTTCTCCTTGCCCCAGCTGCCACTCTGGAACTTTCCCATTGTTGAATTCATTGTCCAGGTCATCAACATCTTCCTCCTCATCGTCACCCTGGACTCGAGGGCTACCTGAATTATTTCCAAGAGGAAAACAAGAGCAGCATGAATTAATTCCTATAGTTGAGATTACAACAGATAAAATGTTTAATCTAAGTTGCGAAGCAAAAACATTGAGCTGCAGTTTTGTGTTTAAAAATGAAAGCACAAGACGCAGACTGCAATAAACAATATCATACTAACTACATACGCACTGAACTGACGAAGTCCACAGGAACCAACCTTTGTGCCTCTTGTATCTAGTCTTGCACTGAGGGCAGCACTGGTTCCCTTCCTTGCGCTCGTACTCGTAGCAAGGACGGCAGACAGGGAAGGCGCACTCGTTGCAGGCGACAAAGACATCACCGGTGGCTGAAACGCCAACAGTGTCGCTGCAAATCTGGCAGACCTGCCCATTCACGCTTTTCGCCGGCTTAGCCTGCATCAGCAAGACAATAACAAAACAGTCAGCAGGCATCCAAACAGATTTACACAACTACAAGACACATCGACCTCCCTAACACAATTCACACACGAACAGTAACACAGACTGGAATCTCTTCGACTGGCTTCAATTTGAAGCCGGGATCTGAATTCTGTGGACGGTGATGCTTCACAGAAGATGAACCGATCCCTTCATGCTACAGCTACAATGTTTCATCATGAAAAAGGCAAACGAGGATCTAATTCATCAACGGCGCCGCGTTATGGAACACTTGGGGATAGGTAGATTACCATGTCAACACAGGGATCGAAGAACAAGATGCTGCATTGATCTGGATCTCGGAATTCCTCCACTACCACTCTACAATTCTCCACATTTCAGCCGACAGCCCCATAATTCCATCACACAACGATAACGAAATCGTCGGGACGTTGAGTGCTTCTGATCTAATACTAACTAAAACTGCCAGATGGAGACATCTTAACGGACAGGAGAAATGCGGTGGTAACGGAATTGGAGCGAGTCCCGAGCGTTGCACCTACAACGATGACCCAGATCCACCGACACACACACCCACACGCGCACGGCATGAGAGAGGGAGAAACGGAATGCGGGAGGCGCACGTACCGCGGCGGGGGCGTCGCCGTCGTGGCGGATCATGACGAACTCGTTGCGGTTGTGCGAGCCCGCCACCATCCCCTTGTTCGCCGCCATCTCCGCTCCCTCTTCTCTTCACTCCACCACCACCGACAGCGAGGAACGCGGTGACCGATCCTCTAGATCCGAGCGGCGGCAGTGGCACCCACCACCATGCCCAGATCCCTCCCTCGCCGCTCTGGCTCGAGCTGCCGCAGTGCTGCTTCTGCTTCCTCCCCACACCTCCCTCTCCTCTTACATACACACTCGGGTTAGTTTAGTTGAAGTTGGTGGGAGCCGCCCCCCCCCGGTCGCCCCGCCAGTGGCACCGTCGTGCCCTCCCGGCCGTCGGATGCGGAGGAGAGATATCCCTGGCCGTCGGATGCGCGCGAGGCGGGAGCCCGGACGTCCACGTCGCGTCGCTCGGGGCGTCGCTGTCCACAGGCTGTCCCCCGCCACGCACGCTGCGTGTGGGGCCGGGCGACCGGCTGCAGCGGGTCGATCTGTCGGCGCCCTCGTCGGCGGACCGAATTGCCCTCCTACCTGCCGCTGCGGGCGCTGCTCACTCTTCGCTGGGGATTTTTTCTGTTCCAAGTATTTTATTGGTTTTTGGTTTGATGGAGCAGGAAAAGGGAAAGGAAATGCCATGTGCACAATGCGTGTTACCTGTGAGTTGGCATCAACGTGATCATGGGTTTGTGATTGGTAGATCAAGTGAAGGTTTACCGCCAAAATCACAGCCATATTATCGGTCAGGTGTGTACAATTCCCTGCTTTCCTTTCTAGATGGAGCTAACGTACATGAGTATAGTTTTTTTTTTTGCGATTACACAGTACAACTCAGACACTCACAACACGCACACATACTCACCTCTATGATTGCACATAGGTAAACCTTACTTCTATAAGCATCTTCGAAGACTGAGCCGGCAAATCCTCGAGAATTGACGAAGTCATCACTGGCGTCTCGCTGTCGACGGCTGCGTCACCTACCGCTGAAAGCACAAAGCCGTTAAATCCTAAAAAATTTGCTCCCACCGAGAGTCGAACCTAAAACTTCAAAGGTGCTACTCGGATGCGTTGACCACTAGGCCAGGACTGTACATGAGCATAGCTGTTCAGCTGTGAACCATTCAAAACAGGTATGAAGATCGCTCAAATATGCGCATAGCATTACTGGATATAGATAACAGATACAAAACCAAAAAGCCATGGCTAGTAGAGGAGCGCTCAAGGTTTGAAAATGACATCTCCTTTCTAGTTCGGGGAGCACCGCAGATTCCGTTCCCTTCGCTAACTGATTGGATCTCTAGTACCAAACAGTTCTGCTAGACAATTCATTGTCCATCCTTTCGTTGCTCCGACCGACAACAAAATAATATAGCACACACACAACAACCATGGACATGTTTTTGCCCTCTTGGGATCCTTTTCTTTTATGCACGTACATGAATGGACATCGAAGAAAAGAGTGATGCCCTTGCCAAAACAAAAAAAAGAAGAAGAAAAGAGTGATGGTAGCTCTTTTTTTCCCTGTTGTCTATTTTGTCTTCGGCAGGCGCACACACACCTTCTCTTAGAAACAGAAAGTAGTAGAAGTTTTCATTATCAACAACAAATATCATTATGTATTTTGCAATGCAATGCTATGCTCCACATTCCATGCAATATCTCCTTGATTTGCAGCTACATTGTATATGGCTCATTACGTTAGGACATGGCATGCAACTCTTCGTCCGTAATGTTGCAGGGAGCATAATAGAATTTTACAACATGATTACCATGCATGTAACCAGGCAATTGAGTATTCACAACGAGGCGGTTCGATTACGACCATTCACGAACCCGCGGGTTTCTGAAAATGGTGTGCAAATGATTTTTTTTTTGTCTGAGCCTTCTTTTTTTTATTTTATAAAAGCCAGAGCTTCAGACGAACAGAGGTTTCTGTTTGAACCTGGGCAAACCTTAACATTGTCATGAGACAAGCAAATAATAAGTAGTGTCAAATCTTCAGTTAAGCCGCGCGTATGCACTAGGACGCAGAGGAGGACCGAACATTTTTTTTCCACTTGTCGGAAAATTCCCAGTTAAACCGTGCTTTGTGTTAAAGTGTTAGATGAAATTATATATGCACCGTTCAGGGCAGCTCCAAGACATGCATGAAAGACGACGATACAGAGAGAGCCAGGAAGGTAGGAGTATCGGTGAAGCCTTCCTTAATTTCGTTTGAGAGTGCTGCAGTGCTGCCACTCGACTGCTATAGTTTTCTGCCTCGTGCTTTGCATTAAACTTGTCCGGTAATCCGTTCTTGTCCCAATAATGGTGGTTGAGATGCAGCTTTCAAGGCCGTCGGTGACCACTTTTCTTATTGTTGCTATAGGCTACGCAGCTCCTCTTATTTCGTTTCACTTTTGATGATTGCGTCTCTGGTGCCTCATTTTCCATGCATGGAAAATGATTTGTTGATTGTCGACACTTCATGATGTCACTGCGGCGTGATTGTTACTACTTGCGAGGCCTGTTTGTCATTAGCACCGAACTCATAAAGAAAGTTCATGTGGTGTCACGGTGTGCACGACAGATTCTTTTGCTGCTAATAACAAACAGGTGTCACAAAAAATTAAGTTATTCCGGTTTGTCACAAAATTCCTACAAGAAAATGATTATTCTGGGATTAAATTCTTACTCGGTTGGTAGAGCGTCCCATTGAACTTAGTTTTCACTTTCTCCTTAAATGAACTTCATACTAGCTCATGGCAAAGTCGAGAAGAAAAGGATCATGCGTCACAAGTCACAACAATATTCAGATTAGTCGCAAAAAAAAAAACAATATGCAGATTGGATGAAGTGCAATAAAATGTTGTTTATTACCACAAGGAGACAATAGTTTACCCATTACCTTTTGTGAGTCTATTATGGATATAAATTAAGGCAACCAACTAAACCCTGTCCATATTTCACTTGCTGCCTCAAAAGGCTCACATAAGCAGGTTAATCCGTGTTAATCTTGTGGGTGTTAGCTGGATTTCGGAGCGGCATCAATCAACCACCATTTTTCAATGTGGCTATGCTTTGCTGGTCACATGCGCCACAGCGGAATTTTATATGGGCGAACGGAACGTGGGGGGAATATTCAGACAAGGGAGAAACCGGAGCTGTCTCTGAACCGACAGTGCAGACTAACGGAAAAATAAAACAAAACAAAAACAGAGAGAGAGTGAAGTCAGAACGTACGCTGCAGGAATTCCTGCAGTGACAGCAATTTTCAGAGCGTAACAATATTTCTCATTTCATAACCTTGTACTCGTGGTACTGGTACGTAGTACATGACTACAAACATGTAACCATACACAGTAAATGACAGGTACACCTGATTAGTAGAGTATTGCCCTAAAACTTCAGATTGGCATTACAGTACTGGAGTATCTGGTAAGAACTTTCCTTTTGAGTTTTTTTTTTCATTTGTGAACCAAGTTGGTAAAGGAGCTGTTATATCTTTCAAGGTAACAGAATAAATTATGTCGAGCTTCGAAATACTCCACTAGAGCTAACTGCTTTCCCATAATATCCACAACACAGCTGCCTCAAAGAGGCTGACCCTGAGACTGACTCCAACCCATGCTGCTCACCTAAAACCCATAATTCCTATATTGGATGTAAACAGTGGTCAACATACAACATCCAAAAATTTACATCTCCAACCGAAGTCCCATCCTCAAACCCAAATCCTTCTTCTCCAGCAAGGGCGCCTCCTCCTGCTCGCCACGTGCTCCCCTGCCGGGCCGCCGCGGATGCCTCCTCCCACTCGCCACGGCGGCGGCCGCGGTCCTGCTGCTCGTCCTTCTTCCCGCCGCGCCGCCCGCTCGCAGGAGGGGGTGGCCTCGCGCCGCCCACGACCCCTCCCCAAGCGACGCTGCACCCTCTCCTGCAGCACGCGACGCGACGCTCGATCCCTGCCGCGACGCGACGCTTGCTCCCAGCCCGTCGAGCGATGACCGTGACGCCCGCTCCCAGCCAGTCAGAACTCGATTCAGCGCCTGCTCCGCGTCATCCTTGCCTCTCCTCCAACACGGCGTCGTCGACCCTCCGTGCTCCCCGGCCGGGCCGCCGCGGATGCCTCCTCCCACTCGCCACGGCGGCGGCCGCGGTCCTGCTGCTCGTCCTTCTTCCCGCCGCGCCGCCCGCTCGCAGGAGGGGGTGGCCTCGCGCCGCCCACGACCCCTCCCCAAGCGACGCTGCACCCTCTCCTGCAGCACGCGACGCGACGCTCGATCCCTGCCGCGACGCGACGCTTGCTCCCAGCCCGTCGAGCGATGACCGTGACGCCCGCTCCCAGCCAGTCAGAACTCGATTCAGCGCCTGCTCCGCGTCATCCTTGCCTCTCCTCCAACACGGCGTCGTCGACCCTGCTGCTCTCCCCCTCCACCCTCGCCTCCTCGTCGTCCTCCTCGTCCCGCTGCTCTCCCTCTTCACCAGCGCCTCCTCATCGTCGGAGAGGACAGGGGCAGAGGCCAGATGCGCTCCCGCGAGGACGGCGGAAACGATTTGGTTCGCGACATTCGGCGCTCCATTTATGGGTGTCGGGGCGAGGCGCGACTAAAATGGAGATGCCGTTTGGGACATGAGTTGGAGGGTGTTTTTTCATGTTTTAGGACCTCTTTTGGGAATAAGTCACCCAGAGGGTCATGGGTTGGAGTCAGTCTAACTGGTAGTACAAAGCTGGCGACTTATTTGTACGGTTGTATCAGTTCAGTTCGAGCGCCAACTTGCAGCTCATGCAGCCAAAATGCCATGTTACTCCAGCTCAGAAATTTTATAACAAACCCAATCGTTTCTTTAAGAAGAGTGGAAACGGCCCATTTGCTCAAACCAGCCCACATGTCTGCAGCAGCCGGCCAACGTCCAGATCCAGCCCACCAACGATCAAATCAAAGACGGCATTAGTGATGGCCAAATGGGCCGGGCTATTCGGGCAGGCCCGAAGCACGCATTTTTTGGCCCGACACGGGCACGCACTATCGGGCTGTGTTTGGGCCGAGGGTGCGGCCCGACGGGCGGCACGGCACGGCACGATTAAGTTTTATTAAATATATTTTTAGTTTATATGTGTACAACTTGTAGTCTTTAGCCTAGTGGTAAGAGCATTCCTTCTTATCTATGAGGTCTCAGGTTTAAATCTCCTTACTAGCACCTATTTTTGCATCATTTAACATCAAATTATTTCAATAGTGACTAAATGGGACATTTAAAACGAGCTACCGGGCTAAACGGGCCAGCCCGGCACGAATTAACCAATTTCGTGCCGTGCCGCGGGCCGAGGGCGAGGCCCGCGGGCTGGCACGGCACGGCCCAAAAGTAATTACGGGCCGGCCGTGCCGTGCCGGCCCGAAATTTAAACGGGTCGGGCCTTTTCGTGCCCGGGCCGTGCCGGGCCGGGCCGCCCGTTTGGCCATCACTATACGGCATGGAGTATTTTTTGCTCATGGCGGAGCGCCGGAGGCCCCGCCGGTGGCGCCTGCGTCACGGAGATGCCAAGACCATGTCGGCGGCGCTCCGCCTTCCCGCTCACCGGTCGCCGACGCTGGCTAGGTCGCTGCGTTTCCTTGCCTCACTCCTGGCACCACACCGCTACAAGGCCCGCTATCCTGTACTCCTTCTCTGACATGCCTGATGATGATGCCGGCGGCGAGGTCCCGCGAACATCTAGGTGAAGGGCGGCACCGGTGAGCTGCCGCGAGTTTGCTCAGCAGTTCAGTTCAGCGACGTGCTCGCTGCGTCGAGTTTGCTCGGGTATCCTCCACTGTATCTTTGTGATTTTCATGCATGTCGCCTGTTTGTTGGTATGCCTATGGAGGACCAATAGTTTGAGCTTGCCTTTGACAGGTTCTTCATTGGTGGTCAACTAAGGTGATCTTAAATGAATGGACAAATACAAGAGATTGGAGTCAGAGTAAGCGTCTATCACACCATCACCGTTCTTGATTTGTTGTTCAAACTTGCCGCCGTCATGTTGATTATTTTTCAGTTTGTCAATTACGTCCCCCTTTTTCTCAAACACTCGTCTGTGACTTCCCTGACATGGACATACTGCCGTATATACCACTACACCAGATGTAAATAGTTCAACAATTAAATAGATTAACAATGGCAGAACAAGGTTGAAACTCTAGTCACACATCGTCTTGTGTTTCAATGGGTTATCTAAATCAGTCAATAACTATCTAAATTATATGGTTAAAAGAATCCTTTTCTTTAATGCCATCCACTGGGTTGCACCATGACGCCCTTCATATATATGTAACTGTGGTTGTACAAGGTTAACCATGGCGCTCTACTTCGTTTACTCAAAAACACATGATGCATCTACTTGCAGTAGCAGCGTTGCTCCTATTGCAGCTCCTTGCCATCACACCGGTGCTTCTCTCAGCCAACATAGCATTGCCCGGTTGCATGAACAAGTGCGGCGAGGTCAGCATACCTTACCCCTTTGGTGTTGGTGCCGGTTGCTACCGCGAGGGATTCAAGCTCACCTGCAATGAGACCTACGACCCGCCAAAGCTCTTCCTCGACAATGATGGAGCTGAGGTGCTGAACATATCTCTGGAACATGGAACACTGCACATCGACAACAGGGTCACCAGACTGACAGGGAGCAACTTGTACAGCAAACTATGGGGCATCCCCCTTGACATGAACATCTTCACTGTGTCTGCATCCTTGAACAAGTTCGTCGTAATGGGGTGTGGATTCCAGTTTCGTGTCAGGCTCCCAGATGAAGAAGATATGGTTGTTGCCTGTGCTTCATCATGCCTGCACGGCCATTCTGCAGTAGCTACAGATGGCGCATGCTCTGGTGTTGGCTGCTGTGAGACATCCATGCCAGGAGCACGCAACTTATACTCCTTTGATCTTATTCCTTTCGATGCAGAAAATTGCTTGCCCATGCCAGCGCTGTTGTTTAATGCCACTGTAGTCGTGGTGGACAAGGCGTGGTGGGACAGTGCAGACCATGGCATTTTGTTGCAGAAGGCAGCCTTGAATAGCCTAGACATATTAAGGGGTTTACCTGGCTCTGAACAGCCGGTGAAGACGAAGGCTGTTGTCAACTGGAAATTCAGCAACTTGTCTTGTGCAGAAGCTCAGAGTTCAAGTGATTTTGGGTGTCTTAGTGACAATAGTTACTGCCTTGATCACGACACTAACAGATCATCAGGGCACTTATGCCATTGTAGACATGGCTTTGAGGGCAACCCTTACATATTAAATGGATGCCAAGGTATGCAACTTCTCATCGCAGGCCCAAATCCATTTTGTCAACTCTTGTCACAGCAGTGTGTTAACTTCCTATCTGTTGTTTGCATTGCTACAGATATTGATGAGTGCGCAGACCCTGATAATTATCCTTGCTTAGCTCATTGTATGAATACTGTGGGATCCTATGAATGTATATGTCCACAAGGCACCTCTGGCAACCCCCAGAAAATGCATGGATGCATCAGAGATACAGTGAATTTTTCAGGTAACAAGATCTCAAAATAAACCGAGCAGCATAATCGTTCAATATTACCTTTTGATTCTGACAAAGTTTTGACGCCTGAAGCATTACTTGAAACTTTGTTTTCATATATTTTCCAGGATTAGCCGTTGCGATAGGAGTCGGCAGTGGTGCATGCCTTGTGCTTCTGACGTTTTATGCTATTATCCTAAGGCGTAAGCTAAGAGCCCGAAAAGCCAAGAAATTGAGAGATTTGGCCTTCAGGAAAAACCGTGGGTTGTTGTTGCGGCAACTAGTTGACAAAGACATTGCTGAAAAGATGATCTTCAGCTTAGAAGAGCTTGAGAAGGCAACAAATAAATTCGATGAGGCTCGAAAAATTGGTAAAGGAGGTCATGCAACTGTGTACAAAGGCATTTTGTCTGACCAACGTGTTGTCGCCATCAAGAAGTCAAGAGCAACAATTCAATGTGAAACTGACAACTTCATAAACGAGGTAGCCATTCTTTCTCAAGTAAACCATAGGAATGTGGTGAAACTTTTCGGATGCTGTTTGGAAACAGAAGTTCCACTACTAGTCTACGAGTTCATTTCAAACGGTACCCTTTATGATCATCTTCATGTCAACTCTTCACAATCATTGCCATGGAGGGAACGATTAAGGATTGCCCTTGAAGTTGCACGATCTCTTGCCTATCTTCACTCAGCGGCTTCATTATCTATTATTCACAGAGATATCAAGGCTACCAACATTTTGCTTGATGATAATCTAACAGCTAAAGTCTCAGATTTCGGAGCTTCACGAGGCGTGCCAATTGATCAGACTAGAGTAACAACTGCCATTCAAGGAACTTTTGGATACCTGGATCCGGAGTGCTACACCACTAGAAGGCTCACAGAGAAGAGCGATGTATACAGTTTTGGTGTCATACTTGTCGAGCTTTTAACGAGACAGAAGCCACATAATTATATGTCACCAATAGGTGAAAGTTTAATGGCACAATTTATCTCGCTACATAGCCAAGACAAGCTCTCCGAGCTACTGGACCCCCAAATTGCCAAGGAAGGGGAAGAAGAAGCCAGAAAGGTGGCAGAGCTTGCAGTAATGTGCTTAAGTTCAAATGGGGAGTACAGACCCACAATGAGGCAAGTTGAGATGAGACTCGAAACACTTGGAAGCACAACAACCAACATCACAAATGATCAAAGAACGAAGGAGCACATAGTGAGCATTCCTTCAATTGATGGGATAAATTGCAATATTGTTAAGAACACGAGCAGCCGCCGGTTCAGTATGGAAAGGGACATCTTGTTATCAATGAGCTGTCCACGGTAACAAGAGTCAAGAGTTTTCTACATGTTGAAAGCTTAAGCAGATTGTAATCCTTCCGGTGATCCTGTAACTACTGATTCGTGATATTTGCTCCTCATGTCCTTAATATAATAACCTTCATAAGTTCATGGCTTTATTTTAAAAAAAAAATGAGATCAAATGAAAGATCACATTGACAACAATTGATCGAATTTCTTGCTAAAACTATTTGAGTTTTAGATAAATCGAGTTCTATTTATCTAAGTTATGCACCAAAAAATTGCGAATACATGTTAAAGATATAAAAAGTAGTTTGAAGAACAAAACTTTTCCTACACAGATTTAATTACGTGTGTAGTTGATATTCGTATGAAATTTTTCCATCAGGATTGACTTAACACATGTCGTGCGCGGTGCACCATGAGGATCATTACAGGTGTGAGATATGATACAGCAAGCTGTCTGAAGATTATCCCAACCTTGGGCAATTGGAAAAATAGCACATGTTTGATTTTATATAAGGAACTTGGAGACAATCACACGTGTCATGCCGTTCTCTTTGTACGGGGCAAATATCCATCATACATTCGTACTCCATCTCCCCCTATGTGCCGCATGTAGCCTAATAGTCACACGAGATTCAGTAACCTGGGTTTGACTTCTTGTAAAAGCGATATTTTTAGGATTTAACGTCTTTGTGCTTTCAGCAACAGGTGGTGTGACCGTCGACAGCGAGACACTAATGGTGACTTCAGCAATGGAGCTCAAGTTTCATTAGGATATCTTACTCACAATTAACATCCCCGTTCCTCGTATGCCGCCATGCTCAACTTCATTCCCCAGCATTCGATTTCAATAGAGCTTGTGTTTTCCCCGTAACAAAAATAAATAAAAACATGCATAAAGCTTGTGTTCCTCTTCCCGTTTTTCCTGGCTCGATCGGAGATTGAATGGTTACAAGTAAAGCAAGAAGGAAAAGTACGATGAAATTTTGCATGCACACACATGGCTGACATAAGAAAGATGAGTCATAGCTAAGCATGCCCAAGGAACCCAGTAGGAAACTTAGAAGTTCAGGTTGTGCCATTCGATTGTTAGTTGAGAGGTAAAACTGAACATGACGGCGAAGTCCAGGGAACTATTCATATTCTCATGATAGCCTTGAATGGATGACAAGACGCTTCTCTGGCCTCTAAGATTACTTTGGATGCTTCACTATAGCCTAGCAGTTATCATCTAACAATATGATGCTCTACATAAAAATTGATCATACTATCATAAATGGCATTTAAACTTAGCCGCGATAATACAAACAAATAGAGAAAATTAAACTTATATGTTTTGAAATTATGTTATTAACATAATATCAAAGAGTAGAGAGGTGTGATACCACCCGCCCCGCACAGAAGAACACACAAGAGCCACATCGCCCGGTCAAAACTATCAGAGTTGGGGGAGATATTCGAATACCGTTATAAAATAATAAACTTTGGAGCATCGCTGCTTATATATAGGATGGCCAGCAAGTAGCTAGCATCTCTGCAGAACCAAAGCTGGTGCAAAGGAAAACACCACACCATATATACACACACACAAAAGCTCATGGCCATGCATGCAAACAAGAGTATTCCGGCTACTAAGAAAATTGGCGCCTCTGAGATCGCCGACGACATGTCTCCGTTCCTGCGCAGGTACAAGGACGGGCGCGTCGAGCGCCTCGTGCCGAGCACCTTCGTGCCGGCGTCCGAGGCGCCATCAGGGGAAAACGGCGTCGCGACGAGAGACGTGGTCATCGACCCCAGCAATGCGTCTCAGTGCGCCTCTTCCTCAGCGCCGGCGCAATGGCGACGAGTAGCAAGAGGCTCCCGCTCATCATCTACTTCCACGGCGGCTCGTTCTTCACCGGGAGCGCCTTCTCCGAGCTGTACCACCGGTACGCGGCCTCCCTCGCCGCGCGCGCGGCGGCTGCCGTCCA
>LAPY01000388.1:178968-193314 GCA_000970635.1 Eragrostis tef | reverse complement strand
GAAGCCGAAGGTGGATGGCTCGGGGCTGGCGGGCGGGACGATCGGCGCGGCCGATGACGACGACGTGTGCGCGGAGGAGCCGGACTCGGAGGAGATGGCGATGGAGGAGGAAGAGGAAGAGGCCGCCGTGCTGGAAGCCGAGGAGGCGGAGGTGAACGGTGGAGGAGAAAGTTCAGCAGAGAAGGCTGCGGCCAACAAGCGGGTGGCGCGACCGAGGACGGAGAGAAGGATGGACGCCTCGGAGGATCACTTTGTTGGACAACCGGTGCCGGATGAGGAGGCAAGGAGAAGATGGCCGGACAAGTACAAGGCAAAGGTAAACTTCAATTGTTGCTTGTCTGCACGGTGCCACTACCTCTTGAATTAATACTCGTCAGTTTATTTTAAGGCCATCATTTCGGTGCACTGCAATGTTGACTGGCATCCATCCTTGCTCCATTAAAAGATGCGTTAATTCGTGTTCTGTTATATTGCTTTTAAGTTTGTGTTCTGGTGACGTAGGGTGTGAACAGTTCTGGTTATTGCTGTAGTTCATGTGAGTTTTTGGTGGCAAAAAGAGTGGTCTTGATAGATGTGTATTATGTGAGAAGTTCCAAACCTTCATATGTTACCCCATCATTCTCATGGAATAAATGCGTCATTATTGTCTAGGAGATTCTTGCCACTGTTCTCGTAATTGCAACTGATTAGCACTATTTTTTGTTTACAGGATCCTGATTCACTGGTTAAGCGGTATGCCTTTCTATACCATTCGTGTTGGTCAAATAAGAGGATTTGTAAATGAAATTTAATAACGTAGAGAATGTATTTATTCAGTTCTGGCAAGGACGAAGAGATCAAAGCCAGATGCCATTATAGAGCTGCTATGGTGGAAGATGTGACCTATCAGCTTAATGATGATATCTATGTCAAGGTTGGTCATCATTCTCTGGTCATTAGCAATTCATTTAGCATGAGTTTACTTCCTAATTTGATGCCAATTATTTCTTCTGTTACGATGCTACTAATGGAAATTGCTGTGTTTCTCATTGTTCTCCGACTAACATATATTGATCATTCAATTGTGATTAATTTCTGCATTTATTTGCTAGAATGATCTGAGTGATCTACTGCTGTACCATACATACAAATTTGGTTAGAAATGATAATAACTTGTGTTCAGTGGTGGGCAAGTGCTGAGTTAGTCTCAACGGTAGAGATTTTTCTTTGTAGTGTGGACTGTGCAGTAAAAAAAAATTCTTATTCTCCTTTAGTATCATCTTATTTAGGAGGACTTAGAAACTACTTTATTGTGCAAATTTTTATTCAAATCTCAAATTTGCTCCTGCTTGTTTTTAAGTGTTTATTCTAATCTCTTATTGAAATTTGAATTAATGTGTTGGGTATTTGGGATATTGTTGAACACAGAAAGTGTGGTTCGAAATTATTCTTGTTTCATTTCTTGCATATATAGTTGCATGTCTCATTTTATAGCTGCAAACCAATTGAATGACTACTCTTAATACACTGTTTCTTGTCTTTACCTCATGCTTGCAGGTTTAGTATTATTCGCGGATCTAATTTTGTCTACAAGAATGTGAAACTTGATGTGAACTTTTAGTTGTTTCCAAACTGAACACATTTACTCATTCACTAACTGCTTATTAAGACCCCCGGTAGTAGGTTAACATTACATAGAGACGTCTTTTGAGTTTTGAGCTTTCGTGGCATAACATAATGAATAATCATTTTCTTGGTTCGATTCATCGTGTTTAGACTTTAGAATACTATTCTTGCTAGATTTTTTTTTTGGTAGATTAACTGTTAGGTAAACTAAATTTTAGGCTTTTAGCCAACATAATGATGAATTAACATTGCCTCTGATCTCTCACTGTTGCAGGCTGGTCCTGATGAGGAAAATTACATAGGTCGGATCACTGAGTTTTTTGAAGGAATAGATCATGGATATTATTTCACATGCCAGTGGTTTTTCCGTGCAGCAGATACGGTAGGTGTCAAGTTATTTGCTCTTTCCTAAGGATTAGGCACCATTTGATGGGACACTGTGCTTGCAGGTTATCTCACAAAAGTTGCTACGAGTTCAGGACCACATACATGATCACAAGCGAGTTTTCCTATCAGAGGAAAGAGATGATAACATGATTGAGTGTATAATCTCGAAAATTAAGATAATTCACGTCGATGCAGATGTAAGTGCCTTATTCTGATTTCATGTCTGAATTTTACTTGTCTCTTCCTACTAATGTCTGTGCTAACTTTTTTGTTTCTATTTTTTCTATACTTCTTTAGACGAGCCCTGAAGTTAAAGCTCAGCTAACATCAGAATGTGACTTGTATTATGATATGTCTTATTCATTTGCATATTCAACATTTGCAAATCTGCCAGCAGGTAAGTCTTCATATAGGTTTGTGTGATGCACTGCTATCATCATAAGTGCATTTACTTTTAGTTTTTCAATTTCACGATTTGTGCACAAATAACAAAAGCAATCAACCTGTTGGATGAAACATGTGATGATCATTATCTTGTATCATGTTTTATTTCTTGCACCTACTAAGCCTGAATCGCCTGATTTTCTTTTTTTTCTTGTCTTCTGAGGAACTTTTTCTCTTGTAGATAATGATGGTGTGTCAAGCAGTGCAGCATCTAATGTTTCTTCTGATGATGCTATTGGTTTTTCCAAGGAAAAACCAATAGCATCATCAGAAGAAACATTAGATTCCAAGGAAAAATTAGCTTTTGGCTTTGAGGCATCACCTGATGCTCATATAGAAACATTATCATTGCTGGATCTATTGTGGCGCCATGTCTACTGGACTGGACTTTGTTTGGGTGCAGCGTTGTCAGGCCTTAAATTAGAAACTGTATGTTTTGTTATTCTAGTTTGTCACAACTTTTTGACCGTGAAGATATTGTTGCATACTGGAATGTTAATGTTTGTTTTTCTGTGCGCAGCGATGGGCTGTAGACATGAACACGCATGCCTGTGACAGTCTCAGGCATAACCACCCGCGCTCAAAGGTACCTTCCTTTCCATTGCCAAACTACCACTGAATGACATCACCGTATACGTACAGTCATAACTCATAATGACATACATTTGCACCCTTAATAAATTTGCAGGTGCGAAATGAAAAGGCTGAGGATTTTCTTGCCCTACTTCAGGAGTGGGATGCACTTTGTAAAAAGTATGTTGTCCACAACAGCAATACTTTGGCCTCTGATGCATCCCAGTCCTTATCAGATGATGAAGATGAGTCTCTGCCTGAAGATACATTTGAAGTAGAGAAGCTTCTTGATATCTGTTATGGTGATCCAAATAGCAACGAGGAAGTTGGCCTATGGTTTAAGGTATTAAAGACTTGATTTATGAAATATACTTGTTCACAATAGAGGCTTCCCATAAAATGAAAAATATATAATTATGTATGCTTGTTCAAGATTTGCACTTAATCTTTAGATTTCTATTGTTTTGGTACTTGAAGCATTTGAGTACATACCTTGTTTTGAGATTATACTTATTTACAGGTGCGTTGGAAAACATATGACCCAAGTTTTGATACATGGGAGCCAATTGATGGTCTTAGGTTGTTCATTTACCATGTTCTTGCTAAATTTTCATTTTGCTGTATGCGGTTCTTTATCATTGATACATATTGCAGAGATTGCCCGGAGCGTATTAAGGAATTTGTAGAACAAGGATACAAGGAAAATATTTTGCCTTTGCCTGTAAGTATTTCTTGCTTGTCTGGTTTCTTTTGAGTTCATGTGATGTGATACGTAAATAAGTATTTCTAATTCAAAAGGGCACTGTGGATGTTATCTGTGGAGGACCTCCATGCCAAGGCATAAGTGGATTCAACCGATTTAGAGTGCCAGATGATCCATTGAAGGATGAGAAAAACAAACAGTTGGTTGTTTTTATGGATATTGTAGGCTATTTGAGGCCCAAATATGTTCTAATGGAAAACGTTGTAGATATATTGAAATTTTCTAATGGATTCCTTGGGCGGTATGCATTGAGTAGGCTTGTGGCCATGAATTACCAAGCTAGGCTTGGAATGATGGTTGCTGGATGTTATGGTCTACCACAGTTTAGAATGCGGGCGTTTTTCTGGGGAGCTCTTCCTGCAATGGTAATACTCTATTTTGTTATTTTATATTAGTTTTCTTATATAACATTGTAGTGTGCAATAAGGTTATATCTTTTGGCAATGTAGGTACTTCCGAAATTTCCATTGCCTACCCATGATGTCGTTAAGAGAGGAGTAGTTCCAAATGAATTTGGGGTAAGGGATTATTTTGATGACCACTAAATCTGTTTATTGTATCGTTTACCTACTGTGCTTCTTTGTAGCAATGTGTTGTAGCCTATGATGAAACAGAAGCACAAAGCTTGAGGAAAGCTCTTTTCCTTGCTGATGCTATATCTGATTTACCAGAGGTTGGTAACTTATTGTTTTCTATGCCTACTTTTTGGAAACCTGCTCGAACATTAGCTGTTCCTTTTCCGTATGCATTATATATTTTTTTCAATAGGTTGAAAATCATCAACCCAAAGATACACTGGAGTATACTGTTGGACCTAAAACAGAATTCCAGCGGTTCATTCGGCTCAACCGTAAAGGTAATTCGCTATTTTTTTTTTTTTTGGAGATGTTCACTAGGTGTTACCAACTGAGAAGTAAACATCAATAATTAGAGTTGTATTTGTAGTAAGGTGTTGTTTATCTTTGAATTTTCACTCTCTTGCTAAACTTCTATCTGACTTTTTTTATTATAGCCATGAAGGACTATTCCTTTGACGAAGAGTTTGTCTGTCACGAAGGTAAACTGTTTGATCATCAGCCACTTAGACTGAACAACGATGACTACAAACGTGTGCAGGAGATTCCACTTAAAAAGGTTGGGTAATGCTGATGGGTACCACATTATTGTTTGTCATTTTGTCTATCATGTAATGCTAACCAATTATGTTACTTTAGGGGGCCAACTTTCGTGATCTAAAAGGCGTTAGGGTCGGGGTCAACAATACTGTGGAGTGGGATCCAAGTGTTCCCCGTGTACTTTTGTCGTCTGGGAAACCTTTGGTACCCATGTCCATTTTGCTACATTTCACTAACTGTACTGTTTAAGATTACTGGCGTAATGAACATTTTTGTTTCCCTGGATAGGTGCCTCATTATGCTATGTCCTTTCTCAAAGGGAAGTCAACAAAGTAAGTTCTTTGGTGAAACACTCATGTTTTTCTATGCAAATTTCGACTGTTAATATTGTTAGCATTTTGCAGACCGTTTGGACGTCTGTGGTGGGATGAAACAGTTCCCACTGTTGTCACCAGAGCTGAGCCTCACAATCAGGTCAAGGTTCTATAAATTGTTTCTATTTCTATTATAATGAGCCTTTTATTGGTGACAACTGAACATCGATGAACATTTGCAGACTATTTTGCATCCTAGCCAGCCTCGAGTTCTGACCATTCGGGAAAATGCGAGGCTGCAAGGTTTTCCTGACTATTACAGGCTGTTTGGCCCTATAAAGCAGAAGTAAGTTTCTCTGGCTTGTTGAATCTGAATACATAGGGTTGTTTGGTACTAAACTACAAAATCTGATTGTACAACCTTTGTTGAATGCAGATATATGCAAGTTGGGAACGCAGTTGCTGTTCCAGTAGCTCGAGCTCTGGGATATTCTCTTGGAATGGCGTACATGGGTGGATTGGACGGAGACACACCAGTATTCAAGCTGCCCGAGACATTTATTTCTGTTGGTCAAGAACCAGTGGCAAGAACTTCAGCATTGGTTTCTGGAGATGACAATGTAGCGTTAGAACAGGTGCTAGATTAATTTGTACTCCCTAAGTATAAGATATCATCCTTTGTTGAGACATCATTTTTGACAACCCTCGTGTCCAAATCTCAAATTAGTTATTTGGTCAACCTTGAATATCCGTGACATTACTTGTGCGAACATGCTTTCTCCAGATAATTCACTTGTGAGACTTAGGTCATTTTTCTGATACATTTGAGCTATGAAGATTCTCTGATCGTCTGTGTTCAGTCCAGTTTTGATGCTAGCTATTCTAGGTCTTCAACTTTGCCCTGAGCTCAATTTTGTCCCTCAACTATGGATTGAATAACTTCTGTATATCCTCCCTAGGAGTAAAGGATGGGTATCTGTTTTACTTACTCTTTCTTATTCAACACTAAGGGCTCCTTTGGATTGGAGGAAAATTTTTCCTTTCCTGCGTTTTTCCTGTGAAATTGAACTGTTTCCTGTGAAATTTCTGTGCAATTCCTGTGAAATTCCTGCGTTCCAAACGAGCCCTAACACTCTAACAGGCGGAACATCTATCAACCAAAAGGTTGCCTAGGAAATTCCTTGTTGTGTTGCCAAACTGGAGGTCAACCACAAAATGATGGCTTGTGCAGATACATCAATGGCCATCATTTTGTGGTTGTAGGATACCCTTTTTAGTAAGGTCGTAGCATGTTGTAGAGTTTATGGCAGCACCGGCAATAACAGAGATGAGTGAAAAGACAGCAAGCTGTTACCAATTCTAGAACAAGTATTTTCAGTCAAAGAAGGTGCACTAAACACAGCAAAGGACAAAGCAGATCAGATTATCTGAATCTAACTGAAAGTGCTGGCAATCTTTGACTTTATTAAAACCAAGAAAAACCAAACAATTACTAAGTCATTGATTCCCCTGATCATATACAGCACTCCATGCCATATTCAAACATCAATGATAAAATCACTAACTACAGCTTGAACATTAGCTTCCCCCATTAGCCACCAGATAGCTAACATAAAGCTACCACTACCCTAGATTATTACATTACGTCAGCAGCAAGAAACTTTGGTGACATTCCAGTTGCACTGCGGTAGTATGCCATCATTCTGCCAGCATTAGATGTCCCTACTCCCTACCGACTTTCGCCACCAGAGGAGGGAGACCGCATTCCATTGTCTGGGCCATCTTGAGGCCCTTCACCACCTCCCTCATGGTGGGCCTCTTCCATGGCTCGTCAACTGTGCGGTCCAGAGCAATAGAAAGCACACAAAACATCTGTTCCCGCCACAGACTTGAAACTGGCAAACATGGATCAAACAATTCATTCTCCTTACCACGGGCAATCATCCACCGCACCCAGCCAACAAGATGTCCTCCACCTTCCACCTCTTCTTGCCCTGTAGGTGGCCGTCCAGTGAGCAGCTCCAGCATGAGGACACCGAAGCTGTAGACGTCACCTTTTGTAGAGGATTTCATGGTCAGGACATATTCTGGTGGTATGTAGCCAAATGTTCCAGCAGTGTCCGTACTAACATGAGTCTCGCATGCACTGATTATCCTGGCAAGACCAAAGTCAGAGACGTACTCTAGGCCCAAAGTTCGCACCCAACAGTATATTGCTTGATTTCATGTCGCGGTGGATGATATGTGGCACGAAGCCATGATGAAGGAATGCAAGCCCATGGGCAGGACCAAGACAAATCTTCAGACGGTCTGGCCATCCAAGGGCTTCAACTGCATCAGTCCGGTTCTTCAGCCACATCTCAAGACTTCCATTCTCTATGTACTCATATATCAAGAACCGTTCATCACCACACACACACACACAATAGCCAAGCAGTGGAACAAGGTTTGGATGTTTCACCTTTCCAATTGTCTCTATCTCAGCAAGGAATCCACGATCACCTTGGAACTGATGGCCACCATGAAGCCTCTTGATCGCGACTATCTGACCTTCAGGGAGCGCTGCCCTGTAGACAGTGCCAAAGCCACCATCCCCTATGATGTGCACCTTACTGAAATTTTCAGTAATATCATCTGCAGTGACCCTCAACAATGCATGCTCAAATGTTGCGACATTGATACTCAAAGGCTCCTGTGACTTCCTCTCTAGGAGTTCATCACTTGATGTTGGCTCAACACTAGCATTGGACTTGCTGGCTGGTACGAGAGCCAATGGCTTGCTTCTCAATCGTTTCCATATCAGATAAACAACGAAAAGAATCAGCACAGCTATGGCAGCAAGTATCACACAAATGATCACCGCTCTTAGCACTTGCTGAGATGAATGAATTGTCATATGATCAATATCATTTCCAAAGCAAATGCCTGCTGCAGCACAATCTGCTAAGCTGTCCATGCCAATGTGATTAGCAGAGAAGTTGGCAAATGTGAGGCCATATATGTTGCAGATACCACATGGGATAGCACCATGGAAATTGTTGCTTGAGAGAGGTCAAGATAATTCAGTGAGCTGAGATCAGAAAGTGCAGACGGCAAACCTCCATTGAGATTATTATTGTGGACATCAAGAGAAGACAGTTGTGTGAAATTCGAAAAAGAATCCTCAGGATGTCGCCAGTAAAATTATTTGAACTCAGAGTGACAAGGTTTTGGCAGTTGAAGAGCTCTAGAGGAATGTCTCCAGACAGCCTATTACCACGTAGAGAAAGATTTGTCAGATTCCTTAGAGCTCCGACGGACTGTGGGATAGGTCCTTCCAAGTAGTTACTGTCTATCTGTAGCATCTGCAAACTGGAGAGCCCACCAATGCTTTCAGGTATAGAGCCAGTAAGCTTATTGTAGCTGAGACTGATCTCCAAAAGGGTTGATGATTCCCACAATTTCTGAGGCAGCTTTCCAGTGAAGTTGTTTAGGGACAATTGCAATCTTACTAGCAGTAGCTCAGCCAAGTAATCTGGTATATTACCATGAAGATGGTTGTCTCGCAAATCAAGTTCAGTAAGTTTCTTGCACCCTTTAAATGTCTCCTTAATATTACCAGTCAGATTATTGTTGTCCATATCGTCGCTGCTTCGGACGTTCGAGGATGAGCACCATCTATGGTGTCTAGCAGGAGCTCGGAAGCTCAATTCTTTGAGTGCTGGGCATGGTCACGGATTAGGAGGATAGTCTTCTTTCTAGTCTTTGTTTCTTGGTCAAGTTCTTGTTTAGTTTTCCTATAGATCACAACTTCATGTAATCACAGCCCCTCACAGCTCGGTTCGGAGTGAGGCGGAAATGTTTGTAAGGTACCGGTTTTCTCTTCTTAATACAAAGATGCGCAGCTCTCCTATGTATTCGAGAAAAAAAAAATATGAGCGACTTGAGAGAACTTGATTCACACAGTTCAGAAGGAATGGAACCAGAAAGCATGTTGGTCTCTGCAAAGAAACTGACTAGATACTGTAATGATAATAATGGCAGGGGCCCATAAAACATGTTCTGCCCCAGCGATATGTCGTGAAGATCCAATCTGGAATGAGACCAGATAAATTGTTCCCCTCCAGAAATGTGGCAATGGCTTCTAAATCTGCAAGTTCTTCTGGTATAGAGCCAGTTGGAGGACAGATGAACTGTATTGAGCTTAGATACCGCACTTTGGAACGTGTTTAGATAATCTGACTAAAGACTAGATTAGACTAATTTTAGTCACTTTTAAGGACTAAAGTTCTAAACAGGAGGAACTAAAAAGAAGAGGAGGCTAAAAAGTTTTAGTATCTAGTCACCTTACTAGTTTTATTCAGGGTATCTAAACACCACCTTGGTACTGTATGTATCCCCCTCTGTTACTCGCACAATTATGCAGTGTATACTCCTGTGCTGACTGCGTGCGTAGGGATGTGATGAAACACCTGTGCGACGTTGCGTGCTGCTCCATTCCTCTCCCTCATCACGCAGGCCACGCAGTAGGGCCGGGCAGGGTGGCTGCGTGGGTGCAGCAGCAGCAGACAGAACAGAGAGCGCGTGGTCAACCGCCGGTATACAGCCCGACGCTCTCCGCGGACGGGAACAAGCGCGGCGCAAGGGAAACTGGCAAAGAAAGCACGGCGCGGTGACGCGTTCCCGCTGCTCGACTGGGGCTGGCTCGGCCGGGTGGGTCGGGTTCTCATCTCACTGCTCTGCTGCGGCCGGACGCGACGGCACCCACGAGCCAATGCGACGGGACAGAACGGGGCCTTTTCTTTTCGTGCGGGAGTCGTCAAACTGCTGCCATCAGCAGACGCCTGGCACAGTCAGACAAGAGGTGGGGTCTGTAGCCGTGCACACACACAGAACAGCAGGTCTTGCTTGCCGCCGGCATGGGAGGCGCGGGTCGGGTGGAGGGTGGAAAAGGAGTGCGACCGATTCTTGTCTCTTCCCTGGTCTCTGCCCTCTCTGGCTCGGCGTCCGGCATTGCGCAGGTCGTATACTCGTAACCCACGGTGCGCTCGATCACGGGAAAGGAGCAACGCAGTGGCCCGTGTTCCGTTGCTTGCTCGTGTCGTGTCCGATGGTGCAGCGCCAGAGGCAAAATTGATTCTGGTAAGCTGAGGATGTCTACAGAAAATTCACTTTACAAGAGACTGCATTGCCAGAATGCTACGAGGAAAAAAAATGATCCATTGAACCAAGTACTCGTATGAAAGCCCTTGTCATCACTATCATTCTAACGGGGAAAGAAAGAAAGATTTGCCAGTCCATTTTAACACGAAACGCAGAGAAGAAACAAACGTACTGGCACACACGCATGCCAAAGTATCATGCAAAAAAGGGAACCGGATCGTCTGGAGTACGTCAGACGGCGGTGCGTGCGTAGATGCAGAAACTAATGACGATCCTGCGCTGCTAGTTTTCTTTGTTGCGCGCACACAGGCCAGGATAGTCCACAAATTTGAACGGCCCAATCAGCCCAATACGACGACGCGATTTCAGCTGAGCTGGAGGGAAAAAGCAGAGAGACAGGGAGGTGTTTGGAGGGAAAGTTCATTTCAGCTCGTGCGCGAGAGACCAAGAGAAAAGTGAGCGTTCTTTGGAGCCTCGCACAAGCTGCCGTGAATATGGAAGAAAAGGAAAATCCAGAGCAATATGGACCTGAGAAGTAAGTAATACTAGTTTGTTTGCCTTTTGTGATATCCATTCAGATTTTGTGATACTCCTCAAGAAGTTTCTTTTTTTTTCTATTGTGACGTCTTCAGTACATGATGTTTTAGGAAAAATTTATTGTCTAGTTTCGCACCATATGTTGGGATGAAATTCAACAATCGGGATGAGGCTTTTAAGTTTTGGTTAGCCTATGGTGGTCAGACAGGTTTTGAGGTTCGAAAAAGATACACAAACAAAAGTAAGATTGATGGAAGGGTCACTTCATGTAGGTTTGTTTGTGCAAATGAAGTGCGCATGGGTATTGCACAGAATTAAGAGACAAACGGTTATAAAGTGTATGATCTGGAATTGAAAAACAATCATGACCTTCACTTGCATGAAACATTTCACTTGATGGTGTCACAGAGAAAAATTTCAGATTTGCAAGCTTTTGAAATTGAAACAGCTGATGATTCGGGAATAGGGCTCAAAGCAGCTCACGAGTTAGCATGTCGCCATGTGGGAGGACTGCTTAATCTCAGCTATACCATTCGTGACCATAAAAACTACTTGCGAGGCAAGCGGCAACGAGAGATGGCATATGGTCAAGCTGGAAGCATGCTCAAGTATTTTCAGGATAAAATGGCAGAGAATCCATCGTTTCAATATGCCACACAAATGGATATTTATGAGGATATTGCAAATATATTTTGGGCCGATGCTAAAATGATTGCTGACTATGCACACTTTGGTGATGTTGTTTCCTTTGACACTACTTTTGGAACAAATAGAGAGAGTCGACCTTTTGGTGTTTTTGTTGGATTCAACCAATTTAGAGAAACTGTGGTTTTTTGTGCTGCTCTAATGTACGATGAAACATTTGAGTCTTTTGAGTGGCTTTTTGAGAGCTTTCTAAAAGCACATAATGGAAAGCAGCTCAAAACATTCTATACGGATCAAGATTTTGCAATAGGCAAAGCAGTTGAAAAGGTGTTTCAAGAAACATGGCATGGTTTGTGCACTTTTCACATCATGCAAAATGCTATAAAACATTTGCCTCAGCCCCCAAAAGACAAAAAATCAAGTCCTCTATCTCATTTCAGTGCGTGCATGTTTGAGTATGAGGACAAGGCAACCTTTGAAGAAAAATTTGCCATCTTAAGGACCAAGGTGCAAAAGCAAACTTGGTTAGATAGTATTTACAAGGTGAGAGAAAAATGGGCTGAATGTTACATGCAGAATGTATGCACATTGGGCATGCGAAGCACACAGTTAAGTGAGAGTCTAAACAATGACTTGAAAATTTATTTCAAATCAGACTTTGATATTATTCGATTTCTCAAGCATTTTGAAAGGGTGGTGCAAGGAAAAAGAAATAATGAGCTGAACTCAGGATTTGAATCAAGGAAAAAAATACTAAGAGTCAAAGTGAGCATACTTATGTTATTGCAAGCAAGAAAATTGTACACTCCTGTCGTATTTGAAGCTTTTCAAAGTCAATATGAAATGTCTATGACAGCATGTACCAAAGTATTGGATGGAAATTATGAATATCTTGTTGCAGCTGGCAGCCTGGGTGAAGATCTAGTTCTTGGGAAGGAGTACAAAGTTATGGGTAATCCTGTGGACCAAACATCTACATGTAGCTGCAACTTATTTAACAGGATTGGAATAATATGTGCTCATGTTTTGAAAGTTCTTGATTTGATGAATATTAAGGCATTACCTCCACAGTATGTGTTAAAGCGATGGACAAGACAGGCACAGAGTGAAACTATACAGGACATGCATGGAAGAGACATAATTGAAAATTCAAAACTGGATGCTTCGCTTCTCTATAGATATTTCTCTCATAAATTGCTCCATGTAGCACATCGAGCAGCCAGCTATCCAGAATGCAGGGCATCAATGATAACGCAATCGACATTTTTAGTCAACAAATTGAAGAGAAAATCAGTTCATGTACAAGTACTTCTATCAACAATCAAAGTACGACCCAGGTTGCTGTTAATCCACGAAATGATGCATTCAAGAATACACGTTTAAAGAAAAAAGTGGTGCGCACAAGAACTTCAAAGAGACAGAGACTTTGGTTTGAAGGCCCAAAAGGAAAGACAAAAGGTCAAAGCACAACTCAGTTGCAAGGCACAGAAGGTTCACCTTCTTCATGTATCTCTGAATTAGAAAAAAAGGTCAAAGCAAACCTCAGTCAAAGCAATACTTTGGTATGCCACAATTTAAACAAAGTGTTTTCTAGCATTATCATTCAGTTTTGTCATGTATCTCTGAATTTTTTATTTCCTTTTTTTTAAGGTACAAGAGGTACAGGAAGAAGCTAGCATTTGCAAAGAGAAGGAGCCTGAACAATATAGGGCTCTCGATTCCTTTACTGAACTATTGAATGGAGCAAACTCAGATGATCTGAATCTTGAAGGATACTTTTAAATTCAGCAAGTCAGGAGTGCTATTTTGTTCTTAAGAATTGTATTTTGTCCATGGCAATTGTATGGTTAAGTTGCACTGCAATTGTCAAAACTTATGGAAGACACATTGCAAATGCTATCAGAACATCAGTGATAGCTATCTTAGTTGACAAAACTTTCAATCATTACATTCGTTTTCTTTCAGAACTCCAGTTTACAAATCATCACACCAAGTCACGACTATCAATTGAAAGCAGTGTCATGGCCAACTTGGTCCTACCAGCAGCACTGAGCGCGGGGCCAGCCGGCAGCCGAGCACGCCAACTCGGTTGGGTTCGGGCTAGCGTTGTCCGTGCCTTGGCTGCTCTCCTAGACGGCGCGTGCATGGCAGTGGAGGCACCCTCATCGGCGGCGTGGCCGAGTACAACGCAGTCGGCCGCGGCGGCGCTTTGCGCCTCTTAGCGGCGGCGTTGACTTGTGTGGAGCTCTTTTTTCCCTTGCCCGGACTTGGCTGGAGCTGCTGGAATGGCGAAGCGAAGGCCGCTTGGGCCAGACTGGGCTGCACAAACGTAGCACCGATGCCCAATAAAAGCAGCGCCGTTCGATCTCGATGCTAGATGGACGGAGGCACTCTGATCTGACGTACTCCAGAGGATCTGGTTCCAAAAAAGGCACTATATCAACTACTCTTAACTTGATTTGCCAGATTTTGATTTTTGGGTTCATAACTGACCCAACAACTCTTTAACTGGCGTACAACAGCCCACACGTCATCTCCGGGCGACTCGGGCGCCACCTTCCCTCCCTGCCTTGCCGGGACAACCTAGGCAGTGGCGAGGACGACAGCGGCGGGGTCTCGAGTCGACGACACCCAGGACTCCAATCGACAGTGCCGGGACATCGGGGATCGGAAGATGGCGGCGGGGAAGGATTCGATCTGCAACTCTGGCCGGGCCGCGCGTGTGTCTATGGTTGTAACTATGGGCGGCGATCTGCAACTCGGGCCAGGGCCAGGTCGCTGGCATGGCCATGGCCGTCCCTGTGGGCGGGGCTCGTGGCTG
>LAPY01000388.1:156455-167999 GCA_000970635.1 Eragrostis tef | reverse complement strand
GGACGGCGGTGCTGCAGCGGGCGAGGCGGAGCAGCGCCCCTGCCACCCCCCGCGTCCTCAGCATCGTCGCCGCCGTCACCAGCCGCCGCCGATCCACCCGGGTTCAGGAGCGCCGCACCGAGATGGGTCCGCGGGAAGCGGGCTGATTGCGAGACTAACGAGCCGGGCCTGTCAGCAATTATGTACATGGGCCTCACTCGGCTGGCCTGTTCGTCCCAGCTACGGTGTACAGGGTGGCCACATTTGGCCCATTTCTAACTATACGTAATATGGAAAAAGTTGACCAGAATACGTAATCGCGCTGTGGAGACGTCTTCCTGTCGAAACCACCCGGTACAACGAATTCCGAAACCAGCAGCGGCAACAGGCCCAAAACCAGCACGGCAAAAAGCACGCGAACCAAGCAAACTCATCTTCCCCTTCAATCAGATTTTCAATTCCATTCGATTCGATCTCTTCTCCGGCAGCTCCGACCTCGTCCATGGCGTCCTCCTCCTCCTCACAGTTCGAGTAAGCACTCTACCGCTAGCACCACTCATTCGCCTTCTCTTTTACAACTGTCCTCACACTGCTCCTGCGATCTCACGCACCTCTCTACCGTTCTCTCAAATCAGCGCAGCGGAACCCGCCGTTGCTGATGCTGCTTCCGCTCATCTACGCCCCCGTGCTCCCCCTCAGTATGTGCTCCCTCCACGCTCAAATCTCCTCCCTGTTTACACTGTAGCGGCGGTTGCTGACTAGGGTTTCGGTTATTGGCCCCGTGGTTTGTTCGATGGTGCAGTCAGGATCGGGCTGCGGCACAACCCCGTGTTGAGGGACCGTCTCTTCTACGGCGTGCTCGCCGGCGCGTTCGTCCACGGCACCTACCTCATGTACGTCTTCCTCCTCTCAAAAACTTGCCCCCTTGTTTTAATTTCCTGTGTAGTGTGGGTGCGCTTGGGTTGTTATCGACGGTTCAGAGCGCCAGCTATTGTGATTGATCTCCTGGTCTAATTAGCTGGTGGATTGTGCTGGGCGACCATATTGACTAGATTATTGGCATGTTTGTTCCTAGCTGGTCACAGTGACGCTGAGAGAAGAGGCTGATGTTTTGTGAAAACACCAATGTACAACATGCATGACAGCTGTTCATTTCAAGACAAATTATCTCTTTGTTAATCCAAAAACGTCAGACATCCTATGAAAGTAATTATAATTTGTTATTTCAAGGTTTCATTTTCTTCAGAAGACACCCTTCTATTTCAATTTCTTCTACGTAGTGTGCGTACACTTGGCATTTGTCTACATTCAGAGCCCAGCTGTTCTGATAGAGCACCAGGTTTTGGTGACTGGTCGATTTGTACAAGGGAGAACATACTGACTATTGTGAATTGATGGGTTGGCGTGTTTATTCCGATTTGGTAGCCTGAATCCGTGATGCTGATAGAAATTGATGTAATTTTGTGAGAATACAGTGTACAATATGGATGTCGGCTATTTTCAAGGCTGAAGCAATCACAGTGCAATTGTATGGCATATATATATGCTATATCGTGTGCTAGAGATAGATGGTTCGATAATTTATGGATAGTGTTGTACTCCATTTTTTTCAAGGGAAAAATAAAGATTATTCTGCATGAATCCATGGGTAATAAGATAACCAGAACCAAGAGATTCAATAATAGTTGCTAAGAAACATCCACTTTGTTCAGTTCTCAATGCAGATAACTTATTGCTTTGTTGAATCAAAATTACCTAAGACATTCATAGTGGCATACATCATTTCAAGGTTTTGTAACCAGTTTTTTCCTAGATGGTAAACGTTAGACAGTCGGTCGACCATTGTTTAGCATTTAATCTGTTTAAACTTCCGTTTAATCGGGCTAAATGGCCTTTTAAACCGGCTAGACGGCCATTTAGGCATAGATGGTGGTCACCCATCTATCGTTTAAACGCCATTTAAATGGACTATAATTCTGTTTAGGAAAACACTGTTAGTAGCATATACTCTAAGATGATGCTACATGATGATATTCAATTCAAGAATAGAATATTAAGTAATCTCATGAAGGGGAAAAACTGTAATGTATGAACTTGTGAACTTGCCTCCCTTCTCTTAGTTCTCTATCTCAAAGCACTGTGGCATTTAACATTTGTTATATTATTCTTTACATTGATTCTTGTGGATTTCATCTCTAGCTGACCCCAACTTGCTTGAGATTGTCTTGTTCTTGTTGTTGTTTTATTATGGTGTACGGGGGAACATGAGTTTTCCATGTCTGTTCTTAGGTTTCAATATATATTGGAACAAGTAGGGCCATCCTCTGTGCTTCTTAACTGCTTTGTTGTGTGGATATGAAGTTAGAAATCATGGAAGAATCTACTGTATATCTTGGTTGTGAGTCTATCCCTATATTAGCTGGGTTATGCCTAGAATTTATATACCAAATCCATCCAGGCATAATTCATCTGATGTTGGTCCATATAGCTAATGTTATAATGGGAATAAGCGGTACACATGAAACATTTATTGCGTTTTGAAGTGAATTGAACTTCCATGTTAATGGGCTTATATAAAAATCAGATGGATTTGGTATTTTGGTGAAATTTGATGCTTTGGGCTTGTTTAACCTGAAGTGTATCGAATTTCCACATTGCATACTTGAAGTATCTGTATATTATGTCAAATCCTCAAAAAGAAAAGTTGTATTAACCTTTAGCCAAGAAAGCACTTACATAATATGGGTAGTACAGGATGTTTCACTTGTGAAATATTGAGGACCCTAATCAAATCGCAATTATCATCTTATATTGAAATTCTTATTTTTACTGTGTTACTTTTAACATATTTGGTTTCAAAACATAAAATTCGTTGGTATAGATTAGTCTTATAAACTTCCATGGCCTCATAAAATGTTTGGATTTTGTAAATGTATTCTGTGCATTGACACCGTGTCTTGTCTTAAATGTCAAGTATTCATGACCGGAGGGAGTATGTAAATTTTGATTTGTGAGCACTTGGCATGTGCAGTTTTGCACTCCTATGCAATGTGCTTATGTAGGTTGATCCTGGTACTGTACTACAGTATATGGTAAAGTAGGGAGTATGGACCTTAAGTAGATTGCTTTCTTGAATGTTGTTTCTTTTTTAGTTAGGCACCCATGTTTTACAGCTGTTCTTGCTAGTAGGGAGTATGTACCATAAATAAGTAGATTACTTTCTTGAATGTTCCTTTTTGAAAAAGGCACCCATGTTTTACAGCTGTTCTTGCTTGTGCAAAATGGTTTACATTGCTGATGGTGGTGATTACATCTTCTCTACCGTAAAATTCAGTTTTGAATGAATACATATATTCTTGTTTGCTTGTTCCTTTATTGTTATATAAATGTCCCGGGAACCTGTCATGGTTGCTGGCAATGCTATCATTTTCTTTATTTCCTTTTTGTATTGTACCATTTCGTGCGACTTCCACATTTACGATGTTTTGTCCATATGCACAAAGGGTAACTCTATCTTTTTAGCGGTGAGGATTGATATTAGTGTGAGCTGGATGTGCTTACGTGGTCTATCTTCGTTCTTTCAGATCAGAACTTTATGATGTGGAGAGCAAATAAGTTGAATCCCTCCAAAGATGAAGAGATGAGTTTTGAAGCTGCAGATTTTGATTCCATTAGAATTCTACAATGGATGAAAGCTGATTGATTGCTCAGATTAACAAGTGTTGTCTATACCTCTTTTTTTTTCCCCATTCCTGGTATATGTCTGTTTAAAGAATAGAATTCTTGAGCAAACAAAATAATTCAGACTGCAAGCAATTTATCTTGCAACAGTTATCCATTTGCGGCAGTTTCTCACTTGTTGCCAACACATATATAGGTGATTTTGATGGTTTATTATGCTATGTTGAATTACTGAAGAACTATTCAATGAGCTAACTTAAAAGGACGATCAAATCCATGCAAAAATCACCAGCTACAGGCTTCATGGTGTGTTCTAAAATTTCGTTATGAACCCGACTTGTGAGATAACCTTGTTAGGGGCTCCATTTTCTTTCTTGAACAAAGAGTAGGTAAGGTAAGAAAAACATTTTTTTATCGAAGGGAATATCGCAAAGACGATCTTGTAGTAGCTTTATCACTCTTACTTTTTCGTTAAACTTTGACCAACAATATAGATTGAAATAATTACTTTTTAAATGTGAAATGAATATCATTGGATTCATCATCAAAAGCACTTTAAAAATAACTTATACACTTAGCTATTTACACAAATATTTATAGATAAGACGAAAGGTCAAAGTAACGAAAGAAGTCAACGGTGTCATATAAAAAAGAATGAAGAGAATAGGTAATTATTCTTAAAAAAAATCTTGTATAGCCCTTGGCGTTGTGTATTTGTTCAGCTGATCAGCATTGAACCTTTCAGGATTCTTCTTAGGAAAGAAAAAGCACAAGCGCACGGATACGCAACATCAGGATACAAAACAAGAGAATCGTCATGCCTGATTGTCTTTATAGATTAATAAGAAACAAGTACAGTACAAAAAAAGATGCCGTGTTCTCCATGTCCTAAGCTTGTCTTCAGAGCTTCACGAGCTGCCGCTTGGGAGCGAAAAATTGCGCCCAAGGTCCTGTTTGTTTTCGCTTTTCTGGAACTCGCTTATCTGAGAAACAAGCTTTTCTGATAAGCCGGGCAATCTTCTGAATTTTGACAAGAACGTCACACATTCCTCAGCACTCATAAAAGTCTCCATTGATTCACATACTACGTTTGAGCTCAGCAATAAACACAACACTGCTACTCATTTGGTCCTTGTGAATATTACCATGCAGCTTCTCGCCCTTCGGGCACACTACGGACGACAGAGACCCGCAACAAAAACCAAATCAAAATGTCGACATTTCAGTGCCTCTTGAAAACAGTCGAATCAAACATGTCGCCATTTCTACGCACGAAACACTCATCGCCACCTCAGATCCACACAGGAACCGACACTTGCGGAGACGTAGGTTTACTTGGCGCTGTGCCATCGATGTTGACAATGCATTTCGAAATTGTCCTATCACCCAACTCCAACAAGGACACAAGACGCCGTTGGCAACCAAACTGTCAATCGACATTTTAAATTTCTTAATGAGCAGACTGAAACAAAGATGTACTTAGGGATTGCATTTGGAAGGTTGGTCCGTTCCAAACGTGATCTTGCAAGTGCACGGGTATACCTGTACGTTCATGAGGCAGCTGATAGCGAGAGAGCGGATACAAAAATGGATGGGTGGGGACTTGGTCCTGCCGCCACGGAAAAGTGCGTGAAAAATCAGGCCATCGTAGATTTGCCAAATCAATCTAACCAAAAAGGAGCGGAAGATTGTCGTGATCAAGAGTAGGATCGAGTGCGACAGATGTTGGTAATCAACGTTGTTCGGCGGGCAGCAGGGCGTGCTGTGCAAGCCAAAGCACGCCTGCTACGTATAATCTACGTGGACGCGATTAAATTTTCATTTCCTGTGTTTGACATTGTGCAACATGCCTCGAGAGCAAAGCGCCTTGAGTATGTGTAGCTCACATATTGAAAACCTGGTAGCGTAGAAACCTGGGGGTCATGGATGTACAGAACTGGTTGGGTGTGGGTCTTCTCCCACCGTTAAGAAAATATGAAAGATGAGTGTTTTTGTAATGTGCTGTGCATAACCCAGCTAGCTAAAAACTATAGTACCGACCCATTAAACTTGTGCAATATTTGCACTTGTCAACAATTTTGCGAGCACATGAAAGAATTCTGCGAGCACATGAACGAGTACAAAACCTAAGAGCTATTGGTTGCCTTATTTTCAGCTATAAGATATACATCAGGTCAATTCTACGTTATAGATGAGTAAAGCTTAGTTGCACACATAAAAATATCCACAATTTAGTCATCATTACTTCTTTATACAAAAAGAACATAAAAAATCTCGATATTACTTTTATCAGTTTATCATTTTATATTTTCTAGATTTATTTATTCAAAGCCTCCTTTCTAATATTTTGACATGAAATTTAATAAAAATTGTGGCTTGTATTTGTTCTGGTTTCTCTTAGGTAATTTTATCCCGAATTTTACTTTTTTTTGGAGTGAGTTTGTTACAAATTCTTTTAGTTTTTATATTTTCAATTTGTATGTTTGATATAGCCTTTTCATAATATCAGAGGTGGATAACTTAGAAAATATAAATATAAGCTCAGATTTTTATATGATCCTATATAAGTATATGCATACACATTTAATTTTTGCCTTGATAAAAGAAGTTTCCAAAAGTAAACCTTTTTTGTGAGAAATAAGCTTCGAAGTAAATAAGCAAACTGAGTGTAGCACACATGGTTAGGTTTCTTGTGGTGACAATATTTCCGTCGAATGCGAGACGTCTGTGATGACTTTATGAATCTCAAAATCTGCGAGACACCTGGTGACTTTTTGAATCTCAAAATATGTTGACCAGTCTTGTTAGTTTTCATGAAAGTAGAGGTGGGTACTCAGACGTGTATGTGCATATGTGAATTTTTATTAAAAAGGCAAAATAAAATAGGCAAGCATCATCGGATTTTATTTAGTCTGGATAGTGTTTTTAATTTGGCAGTTATCGCTTGCCAGGAACTGGGAATATATCAGATGCTCCGATCAACACGAAACTCGGCAGAAATTTTCGTCCAAGAGCAACTCGCGGAAAACCCTGTGATGGACCTGTCTAGGCACGAGCCCGTGCGTATATGATCCGGGTCTGTTGCCGGCACAACTTTTCGCAGTTCAAGACTTCAAGTCACGCTTTGTAATTAGGGGCCTGTTCGTTTTTTTAGCCAGATTTTAGCCATTTGGAATATTGTCATTTAGTAGTACTAATTAAAGTCTAATTACAAAACTAATTGCAGAAATATGTGCTAATTTGCGAGACAAATCTAATGAGGGTAATTATGCCATAATTAAGCCATAATTAGAAGATGGTTACTGTAGCATCACTGTAACGAAACATATCTTAATTAGGCTCGTTAGATTCGTCTCGAAAATTAGCCCCTATTTGTAAAAGGGTTTTGTAATTAGACTTTATTTAATACTTCTAAATGGTAAGATTCCCTCTTTGGCTAAAATTTTAGCCATTTTAGCCATTTTAGCCCGGCGAAACGAACACCCCCTTAATCGCGCCGTTTGGGTTCGATTTTCGATTATTTTCACCCATAAGCGGGTTATAATCGGAAACAAACATGGCCCAAAGCTGCCGCGCCTGCTTGGGCCGGCCACTTTGCTTCGTTTTCCGGGACAGCTTTGCGCTCTCTCGAGGGTTTCGTCCGACGAACTGGCGTTTAAAATTATATTTTATTTGATGCCCTGCACTGATTATAGTTTAAATTAGCCGCTCGATTACTCTAAGCAGAGGTCGGTGTGACCCATTTTAATATGTCGTACGATACCAGTATCGCCATGTCTGGTCATGGAAAACGACGTAGTGCGAGGTTTTCGTCGTACCAACAAGGTTCGTGCACCTAAATGCACAGCGGCCGCGGGCGAAAGGCTGCAGCTGTAAAAAAATAACTAACAAACACCGTAGCGACTATAAAAACACTGTAACCGCTGCAGACTGTAAAAAAATAATTATTATAAAACAGCCACTATAAAGCAGCCAAGCCAACAGACTGAATTTATGCACTGAAATGCCGGTGCAACGTTTGGTTTACAAAATCCACATCATTTGATTGTTCGAGAGTTCTTTTTTATCCAATTCACAATAATGTCGAGCGATTCCATTATAGGCTTCAAAAACCTTCAAATGTTCTGGGAAACTCTCTATTGTCCAAACTTAGGTGACGCGTGAACTCCATCATCAAGGGGGCTAACGACTAATAAAACGAACCTCGCTCGCTATAATGACACTCGTAACTTCACCGGATCAAAATGAAATGCGCACGAAACGGGGATCCAAACGAGATCTGCTCGTACATTCTGCATCCAACAAAACGGCAGGCAAGCCATTACCAACCAGATCTGGCACGAATGAACGCCTAGCTATAATTCGAATCAACGAGCACAAATCATCTGCATCGCGCGGACAGGCAAAATCAATTGATATAATAGGAGAGCATTAGCGACAACAATGTTTGGATACAACTTCATTCAGGGAGGTAAGATTAAAAGCAGATCGGAAACTTCCACAGATCTGCGCAGATTAAAAGCAGATCGGAAACGGTCCATGAACAAGCGCTCCAGATCGCGGTGGAGACGGCGAAGGGAGGGCGCTACCTAAAACCAGATCCCTCCCCTCTTCTCTCGCCAACTCCTCATCCGCGTCAACGACGGGGACCAGATCCCCAATTCATCAAAGAGAGAAGAGAAAAAAAAACGGCGAAATGGATATGTACACGCGCTCATGCGGCGCTGGATCCACGGTGATGCGACGTCGGCGAGTTGGCTCCCTTCTCCGGCGAGCCCTAGGCGGAGCGGGCGAGGCGGGAGGCGATGGCGGAGTGGTACATGGCGTCGTGGAAGCACTCCGTCGCCGCCATCCGGGCGCGGAGCTCCCGCGCCTTCTCCTCCGTCAGGCCCCCCACGAACTGCCTCCGCGCCGCCGCGTCGTCTTGCGCGGGCGCCGGGGCCTCGATGTAGTCGGCCTTGCGGCGCCCTCCGCCGCCCCGGCGGCGCGGACGGCCACAGAGCTGGCGCCGGCGCCACTGCGCGGCCTGACGCTCGCTGTCGCCGCCGCAGGGCGGGCGGAAAAGGAGACGCCGCATGCAGCCGGTGCCATCGCCATTCTTTGCTTTCGGATTTGGGTTTGGTGAGTTTGTTTGCTTGGATGCTTTGGTTGGTGCGGATCGCAAAAGGATGCTGGGTCTGGGGATGAAGATCCGTGGCTTGCGGTGGGGGAGAATTTATAGCGGCCGGAGCCGGGGGAGGAAAGTGAAAGGGGCGAGTGGATAAGACCGCCGCGTGGACACGTGGCGCGGATCTGTCACTGATCCGTTACGCGTGACGGGCCGTGCGGTGCCTGTTGCTCCGCCCGTAACTGCAGGGCCAGGTTACCGTTGCCTTTCTAGGGAAACAGACAGGTGGGCCCTAGCGTGGATCGCGGGGCGGTGGCGCGGTTCATTGCTGACGATGTTTCGTTGTGGGCGGTTATTTGTTCATGGGCTCGTTATGTTCTGCTCCCTGTATGGCTGTTCCTTGATTTGGGCGTTCTAGAAGGGCAGCTAGTGTGTGACCGTTTGGTGTGATGTTTCATGTTAGTGTACTCTTAGTCGTAATAGAAGTTCCTGTAATTGAATAAAAATCACACTAATAAAATCATAAGAAAAATAATAAAGGAGCTCTAGGACGGCTGCGAAGCTTATTGTTATCCATACATATTGTGTTGATGTCATTATCCATTGTAAAAGTTTAAAGGACGAATATCACGTCCTTCTAGAAGTTGAAGGACTGCAAATTTGTATTCATGCAAGGTGAAAGTGAGAATATTTATTGTCCAACGATCCAAATAAAATGAAAAATATATTTGTAGTTAGCGCACATTTAGGATTAAACTGCAATGTTGTTTGTCCCCTTTGTTTGATATAGTCATCCTCTTATAACTCTAAGTCAACATGCATAACTCTTTCTCTTTTATTAAATTGTCATTTTCAGCAGGCCGGCTAAGGGCTAGCCATATACTCCAGTTTTAAATCTTTTGAATAGATATTTAGGCATTTGAAGCTAAAATTTCTTATAAGTACAGTTGATGGCTGTGAGTAAGAAATTAATTTGTTAGGAAGTCAGCAAGTTTTTGTCAGCATTTGCAAAGCATATAGTGGAAAGGATGCATTAAAAAGCTTAAATGCGGATCAGCGCTGTATTGCATATATATGCGTATTAGCTTTTCTATTGTTTTGCCACTTTCTACTTGCTGACGAGTTCGACACTTAGTATGATCTCTTTTTTTTTTTGCGAGAGACACTTAGTATGATCAACCGTCAACACTTTGATGACACACTCAGTTGCTTACATTTCCTCGATACTAATCTGCTTTTGTTTCAATCAAGGCTGAGGCTGCTCGCAAGAGGTACCCTTTCCTTCAAATGAAAGGATAAGACCCTCTCGGGGCATCCAAGGGCAAAATTACTCCTCCTCCTTCAGGGTTGATCCTCAAATGAAGTTCGCATAGAAAAACAACACCATCACGTACAGCCTGTCTGGAGCATAGGATTTTTCGGAGGAATCCTTTAGGAATTAATCCTACGATTTTTCTAACAAGACAAGAATTTTGGAGCGAAACTAAAGTTCGGTCTGGCCTAGTAGTGAAAATCCTCCTCCACGTCTTTGTCATTCCAGAGTCACGTATCGAGAGCTGAACCGATGATCCATCGGCGTTGTTATCGTGTTCCATTCGTGCATTTTAAAAAAGTAGGTACTTCCTCTGTCTCAAAATACTTAGCGTTTTTGACTTTTCGACACTACGTTTGACCGTACGTCTTATTCAATTTTTTTACGCAAATGTTATTTATTTTTATATAACTTGTTTAAAGATTCAAGATACTTCAACTATGATATGTTTGTTTTGTTGTTTACATAAAAAAATTGAATAAGACAAGTGGTCAAAGTTGATGTCTCAAAGTCAAAGACGCCAAGTATTTTGGGATGGAGGGAGTATTGCTTTGTCCAGTGATTTGTTGATATAATAGTCCCCAATCTCTTGCGCACGTGCGGCCGTGCTAGCGGCGGAGATACGATCTTCGACGAGGTGGAGAGTTGAGTGAAATGATAAGAGCTCTGACCTCCGGGACGGACTGTGTTGAGTCGAGTCAGATCCTCATCAGCGCATCAGCTCCAATCGCGCTCGTAACAAGGAATCAAGTTGGTCGAACACGGGATCTGGTGGTCAAGCAAGAAGGTAGAGATAACGCGCCAGAGAGGAGGGAACACGGGATCCGGCTGCTTCCTAGTGGCTGACTCACCGCCACGCCACGCGCTCGCAATCGCACCGTCACGCGGCGCCTCTCTCGGAGGCACGCCGCGCTCTGATTCTGCGTTTGCTCCGACGATGCCTGGTGGAGCAAGTTGTTCTGCGTCAGTTTTGTCTCCGTCGTCTCCGGCCGTGCATGTTTGCATTGCCTATACGCCAAAGAAGTATGGCATGAGGTCAATCAATGGAGGCAAGAAATGATCTATAAGACAGTGTCGGCTGACCTGAGTTTCAAGAGAACCTGTACGGTGCACTATACTACCTTGAGGAAGGAAGTGGTATAAGTTAAATCTGGCCATCCATTCCTACGAGTAATATTGTAATTGTCTTGATAATAAACCACATAACCAGAATGCCACCGCGTGATACAATAGTGAGCGTCATCGAATCGTTACGGAAAAAATAGAATGGATCGAGGTAGGGCCGCCGTCACCGGAGGTCGCGCACGGCGACACCGTCGATCAACAGACGATGAGTTCTCGTGTGCATCTCCCGCCAGTTCATCACACATCATATTGCAGCAGTGCCGATCCATGTGCGACGAGTGGTCGCCGTGCCGAATCATGTGCGACGAGCGGCCGCCGCCACCAACGCCGATTCATTTGC
>LAPY01000388.1:0-21968 GCA_000970635.1 Eragrostis tef | reverse complement strand
TGCAGTGCAGTGCTTCTTCCTCTTCTTTGGCGTCGGCGTTGGCGGAAATGGCGGACGAAGTGAGGAAAGCAGAGGAGGAGGCCATAGTGATGGTGGTGAAGCCTCAGGAGACGTGGGCGCTGGAGACGGCGGCGCTGCCGCTGAGCATGGTGCTGGTGCAGGTGTTCACCACGGGGATGCTGCTCCTCTCCAAGCTGGCGCTCAACACCGGTATGCGGCCCTTCGTCCTCATCGTCTACCGCAACCTCATCGCCGCCGCCGCCGTCGCGCCGCTCGCGCTCATCTTCGAGAGGTACGGCCATTGTTTACCAGGCTCTTACTTCTCCTACGCGCATATATTTGCATCCGCCATGTCTTGTTGAACACTTCTGTTTCGTTCCTCTGTTACTTCAACGCAACAATTCCTCTCCTGTGTTTTCGTTCCTTTGCATGATATCTTGCAAAGCTGTCAAATTTTGTTGTCACAATTCATTTGACTCGGACTTTTTTTTTCTATTCCTATGTAGTGTTTCAATTCGGTTGTTTGCATATCTCAAAAAAAATAATCGGTTGTTTGCATCTCAAAAATAATCGGTTTGTTTGAGCTAATCTGAAGTCATCATCTATCCTTTAGACGATTGCTGATAGCGTAACTGAATGTTTGAGGGGAGAAAAAAAATATAGCTGCATGCATGTCAACCTCCTGGTGTCGCATCTCTATTCTCTTTACGTCAATACGTACTGCGTTCACGTCACCATTTCAACAAGTGTAAAACGAACAGACTAGAATATCATCAGAAAAGATCTTTTTTCTTGTTTCAGTTGATGAACCCTTGGTCGCCTCATACACACATGCGTACACGACACTTTTAGTCCACAAACGCATGAACCATGGGAGCATACTTGAACCTATTAGAGGATTTCGATCACTCTACCACCACAGAAAAGTTCAGTAACAGTTCTGAACTTCAGGAGCTCATTAATCAAATGAAGTTAATTGAAATTTGAGATAATAACCGTAGGATGATGCACTGTTTGCTTCCGCGATTTAAGGAGCAATAGCGAATAGCTGTTGACTGCCAACTGTGGTCACGGCCCAAGGGACAGCCCGTCCACATCACTACTGTTGACTGCGGCCACACTTCACATTCCTCCAAACGGGCAAATTTCAACCTGATTTGATCTGTGCACTTGTCTTTTTCGAGTGTGGAACAGTAATCAGTGCTTCCTCGATGAAGAGTACTCCTGAAATCCAAGCTGGAAATAAATGCATATGCTGATCCAAGCCTAGAACGCCTTTGCTGTCTCCACCACCATTGAAGGTTGAAAGCTAATTAAGCCAGCCAAACACTTGGTAAATATTTGAAAAAACGAAACACTTGTAAATATCTATAGCCTGATAGCGGAAAGACTAGTGCCCTCCTGAGTCGACACTTGTCATGCTCATGACATCCTCCCTACCTTCATTGGTGATCCTGATCGTGAGCCGTGATGCCTGCTGCCACGCTTGTGGCCAGTTGTGTGTTCCAGCTAGTGGTTGGGCACTTGGGCCTGTTTTTCTGCCAGGCCCTTCGCTAAAGTCGATGATGGTTCCCTACCATTACTGGTGGGCTTATGTGGACCACTCAGCGGTGAACCTTTTCCATTTCTTATCTTTTTATTTTTCTTTTTCTTTTTTACCACTTACGTTTTCTGCTCTCTGTAATTCTAATCCAAACAGTGATTGTCCATGATGAGAAAGATTTTGCTAATATTCCATCAAGTTTTCTTTCCCCTCAGAGCATAAGTCCTCTCATTTTGAGTTTTTGATGACCTTTTTGATTCGGAATTTCATGCCATCTTTGTCCTTTGCAGGGAAATGTTGGAGAAACTAAACCTGGTTGTATGGGGCTGGCTTTCCGTAAATGCTACATTCGGGTGAGGATGCACCCTCACCCTCATAGGCACCACCTACACCCAGTGTGCAGTCAGCAGTGGCACTCGGCTTCTCGGAACGCTAGCATCGCCACTGATGTAGTGCCTCTTTTTGTTTCAATTCACACATAAACACAAACACTTAAAAATCTTACTACGAAAACGCTCTTTACATCGTTATTATACATAATTAAATGTCTTGATAGTCCATTTTTTAAGTGTCATTTTACGACGTTATGCATACATATTACCCTTACCTATTTCATCAGTAAAATTGTCTCGATGTATTGTAGAGTCGTCCTAGCAATGGGGTTGTACTACTACGGGCTACGGGCTACCAGCCCCGCGTACTCTGTCAACTTCCTGAACCTGATCCCTATTGTTACCTTCATGATCGCCATCGTGCTCAGGTACACAATCTAGACACAAAACCACACAACCCTTCCGTTATTGGAGTTAAGCCGTTGCCGATAAGAAGCTGAGGAGTGAAGTTCCTCTAGCGTATCCAGCGCTCGTCCCTCTTCTCATATCTGCATCTATGTTATTGTTTCAGAGCCGAGAAACTGGCTCTGAGGAAGTGGCCTGGCAGGATGAAACTCCTGGGCACGGGGATGTGCGTGGGCGGCATGATGATTGTGACCCTGTTGAAAGGCCGTCTGCTGCACTTGTGGCCTGCCCACCTGCTCAAATACTCCCGAGCCCAACCGGCGCCGACGAGCCCCGCCGGCGCTCACCACGACATGGTCTCCGGCACAATGTTTTTGTGTGGCAGCTGCCTGAGCTACGCCTTGTGGTTCAATGTGCAGGTACTAGCAAATGCCGTTCCGGTCTTTGGAATTTGTTTGCAGTAAGTTTTCAGCTTGTTTCTTCTTACGAGTTGATGTATGAAGTTGGAACGCCCATGGAAATGTTCCCACTGGTCGCTAAAAGTTTGGAAAAACAAACAGGTTAGGCTTGCCAAGGTGTTTCCATCGAAGTATTGGGCGACAACGTTGACGTGCCTGCTGGGAAGCCTGCAATCTTTCGTTGTCAGCATATTTCTCGTCCATGAACGATCGGAATGGCTACTCAAGTGGGACCTGCAGCTTCTCACCATCGTTTATTCGGTAATTATGAATTGTTTCCTGTATTGGAAAACAGGCTTGGTAACTGTTAACCCATGTGTAATAACTATCAAATGTTGTGATTGGTCTACTCTATACTAATCCCCTCCGTGTTAAAACCCATATTCATCAGGGGGTGTTCAACACGGGCGTCACATTCGTGCTCATCTCGTGGGCCATCAGTAAGCGCGGACCGATCTACACTCCCATGTTCAACTCGTTGTCATTGATCATGACCACGGTGATGGACTCTCTGCTGCTTGGCACCAACATCTACGCCGGGAGGTGAGCTATATGCACCCAGTTCTTCAACAAATAAATTGCGAGATAGCTTCAAAACCCCAATAATGTGCAATACTTACGCTTTAACAAACATTAAAAATGTATAATTCTGTTATTGATGCTGTATTGAATGCATGTGCAGCGTGCTTGGGACACTGTTGATCATCTTGGGGTTGTACGCGTTCCTGTGGGGGAAAGGCAAGGAGCTGCAGCAAGCTGTTGCAGCAGCCATAGCGCAGAAGCAGGCATGCCATCAGCACGAATTACAGCAGCGCTGGCAGGGTGGAGACGACATGGCCTAGCCTAGGTGGCATCTAGCTAGCATGACCTGGCTGATTTAGCTTGATGATGGTGGCGAGTAGTTGTAGGGGTTGCCGACTGATGATGCTGAACTGACTGCTTTAGCCTGTGAAATTTACTCATGATTTTATTACCTTGAGAGAGAATAAATTAGTATTTTTAACTGGCCGGATAAGATAATAGATACTAAGATACAGTCGACTTACACCATCTCCCACAGAGCATTTTCACATGCCACCACACCAATATAAAGAAACACTACACGTGCATACATACAGCTTTTATTGAAAGGTATACGAAGCTGATATATATGATGCCATGGGACAGCGGTCAGTGTCCCACATCAGCCACAACTCCATGATGATGTCCTCCAAGCTTAACTAGCAGCAGCAGCAGATGGTCTCCAGGCAGCACTCGCATGTCTCGTAGCAGCAGAAGCAGCAGCAAAGAGTGAACAGACTGCACAAGAAAACTCTCCCATCGTAAGTCTGAAAGAAACAGTAAAAGCTGAGACCGAGACACTAGAAAGTTTACTGAACGAGCTATTTATAAGCCAAACGGAGATTTGCAGCATTACTGGCTCTACTAAAACATTTTCTAAATGCTTTTTTATTTTGGATTTTGACTGGTCAGTATACTGATATCAAGTAGAGTGTGTGCAAGATTAAATATTGTCAGCCGTGGCAATATCACATGAAAATGACTGACAACTACCAAATTCCCCAGATAGGCCAAATGCACGACGCAGCTGGCGACTTTCCTGGTGGGTCTCTCTATCCGGAAAGTAGGTGCCGTGTCGCTTGCAACACAGCTAATACCAAGAATTTCTCACCCTAATGCCCTATACGCACCTTGATGGCGACGTATAGCTAGACATGGAAACTTAGCTGCTCCGAGATCTTCAGGGGCTTAGGTCAGATGCTCACAAAAAGGATGAAGCATTGTATCAAGAGAGTTTTTGAAGAACACAAGTTTTTTATAATCACATAAAGAGAATTTCAGGAATTGAGCTAATTGTTAAGGAAGGAAGTTGAATGCCATCTTCCATCCATGTTTCCTTCAGCGAATTCTCAAAAAATTGTGATCAAGCGAAAGCTATGCATATCGAGCTTATAGAAAGGCTGGAATGAAGCACATGGTCCATAGAAAAGGCTTGCGACTAATCAAGGTAGCAAGCAGAAGTTGAGCGAGCTTGAGAAACCAACCGTAAAACTAAACACTGAATCATCAAACCAATATCTCTACCTAGTTAGATACTGCTAACTCAAGATTTATTTCAACGACAAGATGAGACTCTGCAAATTTCCAAAGTTGCTCGAAAATATAAAGAGTGAACCACGTACCATTATTAATAGACAGTGTAAACAACTTTCTAATTTTACCATTATTAATAGACAGAAGTATCTTGTGGCACAGAAAGCTTGTCTATATTATTCAGCGAAAAATCACTAGCGACTGGATAAACCCATGTACTTCTGAATGGATAAACCCATGTACTTCTGAATTGTTCTCCCCATGCTTTCATCCAAGATACCAGAAGAAACAATCCCCATTCTGAAACTTAACACCGATGATCTTCTATACCTTAAAGAAAGGATTCTTCATTTTTATCGATGAAGCTTCAGAATTCACAGGGTTTTCATCATGATATGGCAAATATAGCGACAAAAAATCCACTACGAGAAACAAATACAACAGAGGGAGAATAGAACAGATAAAATCAGTTACCATGCATATAGGCAGCCTTTCTCCTCATGGCGCTTCTGAACATGATCATAGTAGGACATGTCCTGCGCACTCGGAGGGTTATACATCTTGCTTGTTATATGTCAATTTGTTCAAGTTTCTCCGATATACAACACGAGAAGAAAAGGGACAGTGAACAAAGCAGGGGAGATGTATAGAGAATCTGTGGTATCTGTGTGGATATGAAGCCTTCTTTATAGAGTTTCAATCAATGTGCCGGTTCGTAGCACTTCCCTGTGGGACAAGGAAGACTTGACAGAGGAAGTTTTATTGCCAATCAGTGCTGTGTGTTAGATTGAGCTTGGCCTTCGTGCTGGAAAACTTTGTTGAACTAAAAATCTGTTGAGTGTGCTTGTTCGAATAAACTAAAATAAATAAATAATTTGCCCATCTTAACCGGTTCATGCAAGTCAGAGTTCAGATACTTGGAAATACTCAGATTCAAGTACTGAAATCAGTTCGATGCTTACATGGGTTAAAAGGAGAATTAGCAACCCTGCAGTCCACAGACACGTCACATCAGAATTGGATTGGAGCAATTCCAAAATGATGCAAGGGCCAAGGAGGCAGCCCTTTCGTAGCATGAGCATTAATCTTGAATGGAAATCTGAGTTAGGCTCTTAGCTGGATGGAAAAAGATTGTATGAAAACTTGTTGAAGTTAGGCCTCTTTCTCATTAATTGAAAGATGGTTACGTGAGGGACCATGCTTGTATCAATTTGGTCCAACTGCCAACATTTATAGTGCAATGTCCATTTATCAACGATGACAAAAAGGTGGGACGAAACTTGTGCTGATACGGGCGAATAATATGTGGCTTGCTTCGCTACACGTCTTCTAGTAAGTCTATAATTCTTATCAAATTGATTAATGTTGGGGGTGAGCCAATCTGTATGAACATAGAAAACTAGATCAAATCAAATGATAGGACTCACCAACATATATCTATTCTAATTATCATGTTTCTTTAGGTTGCACATATGCCCCCATCTAATATTAGCCACCTTACTTTGATAATTAAGATTCATAAACCTTTATCAAAGAGGTGTACAGAAGCTAACACCAAATGATGTAAGGAAAATCTCTGGTAATATTTCTAGTAATTATACAGAAAATTGCGAAGATTTTCCTTTTCACCCCCCATCCCAACTCCTACCCGTGCCCTGGAGCTATACCAAACAGTAGCCCAAACATCAATTTTTTATGAAACCCAATTCTAATTCGTCGAAGCCAGATCATGAACCTTGATATGTCCCCAAGACACAAGACATGCAAATCTGTATATCAAAAATCATCTACAATGACCCCTTCACAGCGAAGCGATAGCTCACCCTAGAGTAAAACTATAAGAAACAAATTTCCCCACATGAAATAAATCAGACTAGGTGAATGTTCACATTGATTCCCAGATATCTTAGTTTTATATACTGTAACCTAACAAGAGAGGGATTGCATCACATTGGGAGCCATGACCCATGAATAATATCACTTATGATGTTCTTGCCATGAATGGAAAGGATTTACAAAAAGTTGATTATAGGAAAACCGAGATATATGATACTTCAAAATGAAACAATGCAGTTAAGTAAAAAATATGAAAAGGTGCATGAACTTACATGCTGTCACATTGTTGGTTCATCCAAGAACCAAGATATCAGTCATTTCTGTATCATCCATCGGAATCCAAAACATCATAAATGATATCACAAGAACATGACATCAGCTATTCAGCTCACTCGAAAATTTCCAAGGTAATCAATCACTCTCACCCCACTGGTCAACTAGGATTGGACATTATCTTGATATAGAAAGATATGTCCATAGCTTCAGGGTACACCAAAGAATCAACAATCAAGCATTCACTGTCACAACATAAAACCAGTAACTATTAATTACAGACTTTAGCACAAGGGGCTTACAAAGGCAACAAAATTCCCTGTGCAACACCCATAGCTAGCTAACAATCAAGTCATTCGAACCAATGATTCATCATGTCATAGTGGGGGCCACCAGAGGAGCAGATGTAGGAGGAACTGCAAAACTGATGTCTCCGGTTACTGGACAAAATGCAGCATTCTTCTCAAGGCGTTCCCATACAAGCCTTCTTCGCTCCTCAGATGCAGCTCGTTTCTCTTCCTCCTCTTGGAAATTACTCTGACAAGCCAGCAGCAATCTCTCGTCCATGTCGAGGAACATTTTCCTTACATTCATTGTAACATTTAGAACTGACTGGTTCCAGTGCCAACGGGCATTCCTTTCTAAGGCTGGATATATGATCGGCAGGATCACTTGACGGTTTTGGGAGATCAGGTCGAACAAATGTTCGTTGTTCCACAGAAATAAGGCTCTTTCAGCAACCTATTAGCAATAAAGAAATAAAAATCCTTTAGTTTCTGATAGCCAGTAGTTCATAGAAGCAACACCAGTTTTTGCCACATTGTTGCACAGCACTTACAAGTTCCATGATGCATAAAGCATCCAACCAGAACACTTCTTTAATGCATAGCAAGAAGAATAAGCCATGCAAGGATCAATTTCAGGGAAACTTAATTTGGGACCATTAGCATTTATTTTTGTATATGATATTTTTTAGCTACATACACTTGCCGCACATGAACTAAACAGAAACTTTATTGCATAGAAATGAGAAAGATTTGTTCCTGAACCTGCTCAATAGTGGGGCAAAAAACACTGTAATACTCGTCTGTCATGTTAGATCATAATTTTTTCCTATTAGTTTTTTATTTTGGTTCATTTCTACAGCAAACAACTAGTAAGGCAATTAAGGAAGAGGTTTCAGATTAGAATGATAATTTAGTTATTGTTTCCAATATGGGGTAATATCATTATCAGTCTATAACATAACAGTTTTTCCTTACAAATTAGGCACTTCTGGTTATTCTAATTCTATTGGTATGTATCTTACTGCTGCAAAAAAAAACTAACAAGTTATTTTAAGGGACAAACTGAGCCAAACAAAACTGAGGTTTTATTCTTGAAAAACGCCCACCAGACCGATGCTGATTCAATTCTAAAGTGATCAATTAGTACTGACATCTACTCCCTCTGGTTTTCAACTGATTACATTATAACAAAATTTTCCTAACGACAATTTCTGAACTAAGAAAGTTGTCCTAACGACATCCAATTAAAAATCAGAACGAGTAACAAGGTATTTAAAGTCTTCCATCAAAAAAGAAGAAAAAAAAAGCCATGTGACAAATCCATCTGGTACAAATTAGTACTTGTGGTTACACTTATTATAGTATCAGAAAAGACAATAACATTAAGAAAACTTAAACAGATAAGAAGCTGTGGCCAAAGGACTGTTTCAAAACTATACTCAAGAAGAAATTTTACCTGAAAATGAGAGCTGTTGAGGCAGTACGCAATCCTGCGAAACAAAGGAACCGCACATTTCTGGAAGTCAGCCATTTCTGTCAACTCCAGCACCTCCTCCAACTCCCCCAAGAACATCATCTCTTTCTGACTGTTCGTCACTGGCCAGTACTTCAGGAGGCCTCTGATAACAGTCCCTGTGAGCTTTGGTTCCTTCTCGATAAACTGTATAATGCAGTATGTCAACTGTGGCAAATACAGTCCCACAGTCTTCGGTTTGTGTAGAGGAATCAGGGCCTTCCATAGAAACAACTTATGCTCCTCCTTCAATGGCCTGGCGAAACCACTAATCACACTCCCAAACACCTCCAACAGCTCGGCAATCCCATTGTGATGATCCATCTCAAACACAAACCGATAGAAGATGTTGCTCACTGCCTTCCGGATGAATGGCCGATTGCCCATGAACTTGCCATACACCCTATGCAAGACTGTCTTCAAGCATTCCCTCTCTCTAGGGTCATCAGAATCGAACAAATCGAGCAGCCTAGAGATGAACGAATTGTCCATGTGCTTCCTAGCAACCTTCACATCAACGACCGGTGACATCACAAATCGAAGGAGCAGCTCATACACGACCTGCAGATGGTACCACGAGGGGTCGAAAAACGGCTCGTCCTCGTCGGACGCCACTGACCGGACCTTGGGCGGGAAGACCCTGAAGAGGTTGATGGCGAACATGCGGACGCAACCCGAAATCATCGCCTCCGTGAGGGGCTCCTCCGCCGCGGAGACGCAGTCGACGAGGGACACGAGCACCTGCCGCTTCCTCTCCAGCTCCGGCGAGTCCTTCCCCCGCTCGGCGGCGAAGTCGAACACCACGCAGCAGATGTTCAGCTTTCGGAGGAACACGTCCTCCCTGGTCTCCGCCCCGGACCCTGCGGGGGCGGGCGACACCGGCGGCGGAGGCGACGGGCTCAGCTCCCCTTCAGCCCCATTGCCGCCGCGCGACGGCGGCGACTTCAACGGCGGCGAGCCCCCGCCGCCTCCGGATTTGGGCGACTTCCGCGAGATCTTGCCAAGAAACTGCTTCCACATGGCGGCGCGGCGGCAGCAGCACAACGAAGCCTGGGCTCCCAACGCTCGCATCAAAGACCCATTTCAAGAATCCATGGCCGGACCACGGTCCACGGACAACTGCCGCCCACCCGCCACCGACCCAAGAAACGGAGCGCTGGCAAAGAACCGTGCGGCGGTTGGAGAGCCGAGCCCAGCGGCAGATCCGCCGCAGTGCCTGAAGGAGCTCAGATCCGGAGGCCAGGCGTGGCGGCGGCCGGCACGGATGGGATCTCGGGGAGGAGTAGGGGGCAGAAAGCGCAGAGCTTTGGCGTTTTTGGCGGACACCCACTGGTGAGCTCGAGTTTCCAGCGGGGTGTCGGGCCGGCGTCAGGAAGAGGAAGAGGCTTCCAACATTCATGAAGGGGCGGCTCGTGGCATCTCAGCCGTTCGATACAGCGGAGCTGATGTATCAGCCGTTGCAATGTGCCGAGGTTGCTGTGATCTGAGAAGCGTTTGATGCCTTGTTACGGGATGGCGGACGGTGAAAGCGGCCGGAGCTCACCGGACTTCATCGCGGCCGAGGCTGGCTCGCCGAGAATAATTGTTCATGGCTATTAGCCGTAGTCAGTGCCGTGAACATTACTCGGTTCAGCAGAGCTCTTTAATTCTGAATGTTGCAACTCCTCAAAACTATGGTACAGTTGTTTGAGCCTTCATGGCTATCATGGCTATCATGCTTCAATAGTTTCCTTCTGGTGCACATTTTTGCTGGTGCCTCGCCTTTGTCACGCCGTTGGATGAATTATGATTCAAACTTAGAATGTCCACGATAAACAGATACAAGTGACATATTGGTGAATAAACTCGCCGCCGTTGCAGGCCAGGAAGTGTGAAATAAACTCGCCGCCGGTGCCCATGATTTTGAACGTTTGCCTAAACGACAATCTATCATGGGATAGTGTAACTATCAGGCATGGCTGCACTGCACCTTGAGGGGTCCTCTCGGCAAGAGAAATGCAGAATGAGATAATCCCAATCGAGTTACGGTTGATCCATCGCTGCCAAACAAAGCAGCACCGAGAAAGAATCCAGACATGTCACGCATAAAAGCGAAAAGGAAAAGAGGATAAGCCAGGTGGGTGCCCTGGCCCAGCAAAATATTGGTCAAATAACCAACAAAAAGATCTGTCCATCGAAGCAGAAACATATACGAACATATATACATTACTCCAGCTCAGAAGATTCAATGGTTAGTCCAGGTAAGAGCAAAATCCGTTTCCGGCAGAAGTCATTTTGATAGCACCTCTTCATCTACAAGTGAAGGTCCCAGGAGCGAGAGAAGAAAGGTGAAAGGCTGCCATAATCTTCAAACAGGTTGTCCAATTGGTTCATGAATGGCAGCCATAGGAAAATGACTTGGTGCTCACAACATTTATCCTTCACGAGGATGCAATCGCGAATTACACGCTACACCGACTCAATTAGATGAGATGCAGAGCAACCTACCAACAAATGCACTCGTTTTTGGGCTACCACTTTGATGTACAGTATGAAGTTATGTTATTTCCATCCATACTCAACAGAAAGCTTCAATTTTATTGGTCAGTACTTCTGAAATCTTAGATGCAAAGTGTCATGGCGTACAGTACATCACACCTTGTATGTTACGACTCATGATTATATTAGCATGAACAGAATCGATCAACAGCCAAAAGCATGCTGAAAGAAGACTGCAACACAACAAACAGACCATATGTATCATACCATTTCGTAAACACAAAACTTGGAGCAAAATCGCTACACACATACACATTTAAAGTGTTATACCGTACAGTGGACCTTACCTGTTGCATTGCATATCGCATTAACCTGGCAAACTATAGCAAGCAAGATGAAAGAGCAGGGCCTCCATGTACCTGGTCTTATTTGCCACTAGGCAAACTATAGGTGTGCTTTTCAACATCATCGTGTTTCTCGTCTATATGTAGACACCTTGAACTGTTGACATTACAGGCTATAACCTTCCTCTGAACTCAATGTCACAGCTGGAACCAAAAACAAAAGTCGATCACTGTACATGTTTCTCTCACACACAACTAAGAACCTCAGCAAGTTTGTAGAAGAGGAGCGTGGATTGTACTTCATTGAGCGGCTCTCGGTGCTGCAGGGAGTATAAAACATTAGACTTGTCCCAGAAAACTCTAAGCCAAACAACAAAGTTATCACCAAAACTGTACAAAACAATGCTCAGAATACTGAGAGTGTGCATACATAGGTTAACCGCCTCAGAGCTTTTCATGAGACGAAGACGCTGGCAGGCGTCCACAAACATTCTGCACGGAGAAATCAGGGAGGTCAGAACCATATTGGAAACTTGGATTAACTTTTCAGAGAACATTTTGCTCGATAAATATAGAGAACACATCACACAAGCTATGCCAGTTTTTCTGTGATGCTCTAATGTGAAATGTACACGGAAAGAAGAAATCAATTAGGTTTCAGTCCTTTTCCTACTTCCTAGTTACGAATCAGATCTCCTACAGGCATGTGCGAGCATCTGTCAAAACATAATAAGGTGGAAGTTGAAAGGAAACAACCTTAGATGTGGTTGGAGCACAAAAAACAAACCATCATCACTAACCTTATCCCAAAAGGTCATGCCAAAATAACAAGGAAACAGTACAATCCTACTCATAACAGCATATCATAACCAACTTGATTCTTTTATATATATGCACATGCTTATCAAATTGCAGGAGGCAAATACAGTTATATACATCACAGCTGTTCAGCCAGTCAGTTACTTATGAAATAAGTTAAGGAAAGTTTGTTGAGGTACTAAAATAAGAACAGCACATGATGCAAAAAGAATCAACGAGGGAACGAACTACTATGACTGAATGACTGGCTACAAAATAGAAATTTTCAAAGTGGCTCACCAACCCAAAGTGTTAACTGGTACATAAAATTTTGCATTTGTGCACACCCTAAATTAAACTGAGTTCGCAATACATTTGAAGCTCCAAGAAAACCAAGGAAGTCACTATATTTTACCAACTTTTTTTTCAAAAAAATATGTTTCCACCGTTGTTCCATCCCCAAAGGTTAGAGAGATGAATTTGTTGAGTTCATTTTTGCGAAATGGAATAGTCTTTCAGGTTTGATTGCACTGCTAATGATTTCATCTCGAAATATATCAAGTTAATGTGATAAAAAAACTATTCAAAGAGGCTTCTCCAATATCCAGAGGGCAAATATGATTGCAGGTTAAGAAAAACAATTCTTCACAGTATAAGGGCTTGTGGTATCTCTATGAAATCATTTGTAGTCCAGTGATCCAGAAACACTATGGGCTCAAGAACTTGAGCTTTCCTCTTTTTCCCCCTGTCAAACGGATTCTCATCCTTGCCGTGGGCTGTTACAAGAAAAACTATACGAGAAATCCTTTTATCCAGCATTAATTTGGAACAAGGTGCATCTGATTTTTATTTGTATATACTATCAAAAGACATCCTACAACTCGGTCTTAGGTTCAGAGTTGCCATGGATCAGGAAAAGCAAAAACAAGTAAGATCCAACAAATATCCAAGTGGTATACTGGTATCTTGGAACAGCAGAAAACAATTGACCATTATCGTCATGATGCCATTTCAAGTGAAGGAAAACTTTGCCCACAATCAATCACAACCCAATTTGAGCGGATTAATTCCTATGCCATATACTAGTTGTGTGCAAGAATGAATCAGATTGACTGTTCAATGAAAAATTTGCTACTTCCCCCATGCTGGCTCGCTTAATAAAACAAGTGAAATGCACGAGCTTGTGCTAGATAACAACGAGGCGATGCAATTAATTTGAAACACAGAGCACTCTTTGAAATTCACCTCCAGGGAACGTCCCCGACGAGCATCCAGTCGCCGTCCTTGTCCTCGTACGTGGGCACGTACTCCGTCCCATTGGCGACGTCGACGAGCTTCATTTCATCGTTCCCCACCTTACCTGCATCCATCAACCACCAATCCAACCATCACACACCCGGAAACGACCAGACGGGGCAAAGGAGTAGTATCCAACGACGAACGCAAGGCGTGCATCAGCGACGAGCTTAAGAGGCACTCACGGACGGTGAAGTGGGAGGTGAACATGTCCTGGAGCGCGGCGAGCAGCTGCCCGTACCCCGCGTACAGCTCCAGGTTCACCTTGCGCCCGATCGGCGCGCCGTCCGCGGCCACCTTGACAAACTTGAACTTCCTGCCCCAGCCCGGTTTCACCGGGGGCCACCCCACAACCGGCTTCCTGCAGAACCCGAAAGAGAATCGATCAGACCCGCCCAAATCGACCACGATTAACACACCCCACGCGTGTGAGCGAGCGCCGGCGGCGTACTTGCGGGGCGGAGAGGCGCCGGAGGCTGCAGCTGGGGCGCGAGTGGACCGGCTTCCGTCTGAATCCGAGGCGGGGGCGCGCTTGCGGTCGGGGTCGGAGCTCAGGCCGAGCGTGAGGTCCAGCTCCGGTGACCCCGGAGAGGACTCCGTGGAGCTCCGCGCCGTCCCCTCGGACATGGCGGCGGCCGGAAGTCTGGTGGGTTCGGTTCCGATTCACGGCTCGGCTCCGGTCGCGGGCGGCGGTGGCGGGTTCTCTCTCCGTGGGCGGCGGTGGCGGGTTCTCTCTCCGTGGGCGGGGTGGGGGCGGCGAGATGGGAGCAGAGGAGGGGATGGAGAAGGTGGTGGTGGTTATAGGCGGGTGCGGTCACTGGTCTACCGGTCGTCGGGGTGGTTTAATCTATGGGCGACGGCCAGTGAGGTCACGACACGTGGTGTTTCTCCTGGTAATACGGGTTTTAGTGGCAGTTTCGGGTGCACCTCCTGGCAAGTGTTGATATTGCAGCTCGGTCCAACTTATTATTCTTCTGTGTTCCAAATTGCTGACAACCACTTCAGTTTTTTTTCACCAACTTTGTCTAATTCAATTAAATGTGTCTTGGTATTGTAAATTATGTCCTAAAGCCCTCTAATTCGAGTATAGAAGGAGTAACTTGAATAAATAAATTGGCAAACAAGTAGTACAAGTTTGAGTACCTGTCATGCTCCAATATTCTTTCCTTGATGTCGATAAAATCATAAAAGTTCCACGCAAAACAAAAAAAGAAAATCATAGGATTTATATTGTATTAGATTTCTTAATTGATTAAAGTTTGGGTTCAAATTTCAAAGTAAAAGTTGTGTAATATGAAATGAAATCTGAACACATGCCCATGTTAATATTGCTACTTGTGTGCATTCCCTCCGTCTGTAAATATAATGCTTTCTACGTTTGTTATATAAGTCAAATATTTACCCGTTAATAATGTTTATCACTCTTTTCATTTAAAATAATACATTTTCTTACTATTATTTATGAATTTTTTAAAAAATAATGATGATTTGAAGGTATTGCATATTTGTGGACAGGGAGTAAGGCTATGAGTACAGGAATATAAAGAAAATACGAGTCCTTTTCCGCAAAATCGCATTCCCCAAGACAAGCCAGCCGGGGGGGGGTAGTATCGACGTCCGTGCCGAACGTTTCCACCTCGTGGGCCCGCCCTGCCGGTTGACCACCCTACCGCTCGGCTCACCGCCGCAGGCCGCAGCTTCCCCATCCACTCGCGCCGTCCCACCGCCCGATCCTGATCGCACGGCGCAGAGCGGGTCAGCTTGCTTCGCGCACGAGCGGGAGCGGGGACCGGGTCCAGGGGACAGGCGATAAAGCGGTGCGCCCGTGGGGCGCGCCGGGCTGTCGGGAGCCTGTCCCCCCCGTTGGTGTTCAGGTTAATTAAAGTTCCGTGAAGCATTTATCCGTCTCCCCCGGCCGGTGGTGGTGCCGCACGCTTTGCACGAGGGACGCCCGCCGGCGACGTACGCCCCGCCGCTTCGATTGTCCTGGCAAAAAAATGTTTTCGCCGGTCCGATGGGACCCATCAGCCGTACGTCCAGCTGGGTCTGGGTGCATGCACGAAAGCTGCTACGGTTTACCACGAATCACGAATCGCGCGGTTTTCCAAGCGCAGCGCCGGCCGGGAGGAAGAACCTTTCGCAGCGGAGGCTGTGTTCAACGCACCGGCGTGTGGCTGCCGCCGGCACAGTCGTGTGTGGCTCGGCCTGGCTTGCCGTTGCTTCTCTTCGACACAGGGTTTTTTTTTTCTTTTCTTTTGGCAAGGGGGGCAGGTTTTTTTTTTGAAGGCCAAACGCTCATAGAGCTATTTCATTAATTCAAATACAGTTTGTGGTACAAGGATGAGCCCAAAAGGGCAAGTTCCGAATCATGTCTTTCAGAGAAGACATGCCATTGTGGCTAAAATTCGAAGAATGAAAAACAGGGCAATTGTTGTTTATCATAGCTGCAGTCCTAGCTAAAGTATCCGCAATTAAGTTCACTTGTTGGGCAGATTAGCTAGCTGAGCCAGCAGCTAGCGGAAGCTACGCACAGGCTGGCGTTTTCAGAGGTTCCTTTCCCCCTTGGTGCGATGTGCACGGCGCACAAGTGCAAACACGCAAACTTGTCGTCTAACACACTTTGTCGAAACAAGTCCTTTTGTTTGTGCACAAAGGCAGAAAGAACAGAGCATGGGATCGATCATGGATGGAGAAGATCGTGGAACAGCAGCTGCGCGCTGCATCTTCACGCTCGATGGAACAGTTCCAAGATCCTGTACTCCTACATTAGCAGAGATTTTAGCTGCAGCTTCTGTCATCGCAGGTGTTTGAGAGTTTGGTGCAACCGTGCAACAGACCTGCAGAATCCATTGTTATTAGGGGTGTTTTGTTTCACTGGGTCTAAATTTTAGAAGGGTCTAAAAAAAGAATCTTGTCATTTAACAGTATTAAATAAAATTTAACTACAAAACTAACTGCAGAACCTCTAGTCTAATTCGCAAGACGAATCTAACGAGGGTAGTTAAGCTGTAATTAGACGATGGTTACTGTAGCAAAACATAGATTAATTAGACTCATTACATTCGTCTCGTAAAGATGTACCTATCTGTAAAAAGATTTTGTCATTAGACTCTATTTAGTACTAGATTTTCTTTATTTAGAGTCTTCTAAAATTTAGATTTAAAGGAAACGAACAGGGCCTTAATCCCGAAACGCGGTTTACGCGTTACCACTTCCTCGGTGAGCCTGAACTGCTCCATCCGAAACCAGCTCGACGGTTGCGTCACTTGCAAAAATCTGGTTGCCTAACTAACAAGCCCATTTTGTTTACAGGTCAAAATGTCCTAGATACAGCTTTCAGCCAGAGGATTATCCAGACAAGTAGGCTGAAAAACAAGGCTGATACTGCTCACCAACCAGGACACAGACGACTTGCTGAGCATGAGGGAGGTGGCTGCCGCCGGCACAGTCGTGTGTGGCTCGGCCTGGCTTGCCGTTGCTTCTCTTCGACACAGGGTTTTTTTTTTCTTTTCTTTTGGCAAGGGGGGCAGGTTTTTTTTTTGAAGGCCAAACGCTCATAGAGCTATTTCATTAATTCAAATACAGTTTGTGGTACAAGGATGAGCCCAAAAGGGCAAGTTCCGAATCATGTCTTTCAGAGAAGACATGCCATTGTGGCTAAAATTCGAAGAATGAAAAACAGGGCAATTGTTGTTTATCATAGCTGCAGTCCTAGCTAAAGTATCCGCAATTAAGTTCACTTGTTGGGCAGATTAGCTAGCTGAGCCAGCAGCTAGCGGAAGCTACGCACAGGCTGGCGTTTTCAGAGGTTCCTTTCCCCCTTGGTGCGATGTGCACGGCGCACAAGTGCAAACACGCAAACTTGTCGTCTAACACACTTTGTCGAAACAAGTCCTTTTGTTTGTGCACAAAGGCAGAAAGAACAGAGCATGGGATCGATCATGGATGGAGAAGATCGTGGAACAGCAGCTGCGCGCTGCATCTTCACGCTCGATGGAACAGTTCCAAGATCCTGTACTCCTACATTAGCAGAGATTTTAGCTGCAGCTTCTGTCATCGCAGGTGTTTGAGAGTTTGGTGCAACCGTGCAACAGACCTGCAGAATCCATTGTTATTAGGGGTGTTTTGTTTCACTGGGTCTAAATTTTAGAAGGGTCTAAAAAAAGAATCTTGTCATTTAACAGTATTAAATAAAATTTAACTACAAAACTAACTGCAGAACCTCTAGTCTAATTCGCAAGACGAATCTAACGAGGGTAGTTAAGCTGTAATTAGACGATGGTTACTGTAGCAAAACATAGATTAATTAGACTCATTACATTCGTCTCGTAAAGATGTACCTATCTGTAAAAAGATTTTGTCATTAGACTCTATTTAGTACTAGATTTTCTTTATTTAGAGTCTTCTAAAATTTAGATTTAAAGGAAACGAACAGGGCCTTAATCCCGAAACGCGGTTTACGCGTTACCACTTCCTCGGTGAGCCTGAACTGCTCCATCCGAAACCAGCTCGACGGTTGCGTCACTTGCAAAAATCTGGTTGCCTAACTAACAAGCCCATTTTGTTTACAGGTCAAAATGTCCTAGATACAGCTTTCAGCCAGAGGATTATCCAGACAAGTAGGCTGAAAAACAAGGCTGATACTGCTCACCAACCAGGACACAGACGACTTGCTGAGCATGAGGGAGCACAGGTCGCTGTCTGCTTAAAAGCAGCCCGCATCTTGCATCATGCGTCCTCATCGGCCGGTCTGAAACGCTGCGCTCAATTTCTTCGACTTTTCTCATCGAGTAGCTGCAATAATAGACCGGCTAAGCTCATTCTGGGCGGAGAAATTTGTTGGAAGATATCAAATCGAACAGCATTGCTGATTTCCTGGCGTGTTTGCTGGGCTAGCTAATCATTCAGAATCTAAACTAGTAGTCGTCGCTTGTTTATTCAAGCGACTTTATAATAGTGCTAGGATACGTAGAGCAGAGAGTGCAAAATGATGGCGTATGAGACAGTTCATGATTCATCATCATCTTCCCAAACATCTAATCTTCGTCTAAATGGCACAAGTGCACATATTAAAAAGTCCCAAGTTTACCAGCTTTAATATCAAATACTACAACGACCAATTTACCTAAATGTTTAAGTTGATGAAAAAAGATGTGCAATTTACTTGTACTTCCCACACTCTCCTCTCACATATAACCTCTCGGTTGTAGAAAAGGAGTCAGTTGAGTGAAGCGAAGATTGATTTACACTCACCTGGCATAAAACCTAATTTTATCCACCTACCATTGATGGTTTTTCTCTTACGCGAACACAGTCATTTCTTATGACTCAACAATTCCATTTGTTCCTTGTTCCTCATCGTCTACCAACCAGGCCTAATAGTTGTCCACTATAGCATAACAGGTCAATTAGAATCTTCTATTATTGCCTCAAGGAAAAAACACAAGCTGTTTATACCCATTTTGTTATCCAAACTCAAAATGGTCAAGTTGCGAATTTCTTACTAAAAAAATATAAGAAAGTTGACTATGCGTGAAACCTGAGGGTTAGTGGCCTACCTTTAGCTAGATTAGTAGATTCTACATGGAACCGAATAATCAGCAAACTCCTCAATGTCTCTGCCCACTTGTTAGTGCAATTTTTTCGGGGTTATCCAAACCTCTTTTTTTTCTGAAAAAGCAATATATTGCAATATCCAAACGCAAAATGTTTTGGCATAAGGTCTTTGATGTTTAGTTACTATCTGATCGAGTCCAGATGTGAAGAGGATTTTAGTGTGGCGAGTGGAATAGACCAAGTATCACCATATATGGTCGTTTTCAATGTGTTCCCTTTGTTGTGCTTATTTCAATGCTTTGTAGTACATCTATCCACTGTTAAATAACAGTCTCGGCTGGCCATATAAAACAATCAGCCGACACTTTTATCATTCAAAATATCCTTAACATTGTTGTAACATTAAAGAGAATAAGATTTACTAGTTCTCTTTCGACTCTACAATTTTGTAATCTACCACTTACTTTTTAAAACAAATAGTGTGAAACATTTATTTGTGAAACTAGTTTTTAGACAACTTAATTTTACAAATGTCTTGATCACATTATTTTGTTTGAACCTGGAGCAATTTATTATTTAAGCTTGATCATTTTTGTTGTTCAATAAAATATTACTGTGAAGATATGATATTAAAAGAGAATAAGAAGATCTATAGGAGAAGAAAAAATGACCGAAAGATCAGTAAAATCTCAGTCCAAGAGATAAACCCTAAAAAATAAGAAGAGATATTTACATGACAGCTGAGAAAGCAGGTGAAGATGAGAATGGAATACAAGCAGTAGGCAGAAAGCCAAGGAGACGGTGACTCAAGGTCCTAGACAGCATTATTAACTTTCGTTGTCAGTGCTCAGAATATATGCTCCGGGCTCCTCCAACATGTAAACAATGTTGGAAACTTGGAACAAAGCCAAAGAAAGCAAAAAAGGCTAAAGCTGAAAGAAACGGGATAAGCACCCTTCGTTCTTGGGCTTTGCAGAAAGCCAAAGCGAGGCGTACAAAAGCAGAAGCCGTATCTTGTTCTGCACAGTTTACGCTTCTCCTGTAGATATGGACCAGATCCGCTGCCGCTGCAATGCCCGACTGAAGGAAGCCAACCCTCCCTGCTGTCACTGTGCTTTGCCCTCCTCTTTTATGCACCGTTTGAATGCGTCTGGCCTTTCAAATTGCAGCGAGCTGGAAAAGTTGTTTCAAGTTTTTTAGTTATGATCTTTTTCAAGAATGTTTCAGATTTGCCCGCGGAGTCGATCCTTCAGTTTCATCTCTGTGTTTTTTTTCTCTTTTTTTTGAACTGGTTTCGTCTCTGGGTTGGATTTGGAAGCGAACGAAGCAGAAATGGGCCTGAAAGTGAAGGAAGCGGGCCACCAAGAAAGGCCCTGTACAGCCCATCTAACGGCCCATACTTGCGTTCCCCAAGCCCAATTACGAAAGCGAGTCATCAGAATTTCGCCTGTCTTTTTTTCCAAAAAGGAAAAGAAAGAAAAATAAAAACCACCCTCTCGTTCGACTCGAAGGCTCCGCTTGCCGTGCCGGCCAGCCCTAGCGAATCAAATCCCCTCTTCGTCCTTCCTTCCCCTCGCGGCCCCCGCGCCGAACGCGCACGCCACCGCCGCCGGAGCCGCCAAGCACACCGACCGCATCCAAGGACTCCTTCCCTTGCATCCTTCCGCGCCATCGCCCTCGTCCTTCTGCCCTCAGCTGGATCGACGTGCAGCGGAGATCCATCCGGACCTAGAGCGATTACCTCATCTGCTGGTAAGGAAACCCTAGCTTTCTCGCCTAGATTTATTCTAGATTTCAGTTCCGTATGCAGAACTTTCGTTCTGTTTGCCGTGATAAATCGGACCCATCTCGTTCTTGATGGAGGATGCTCCAATCTATCCATCCAATTTGCTACCGTGTGTCTGGGTACTACTCCAATTTAGTTTACTTTTCCAGGAATCATTCGGGTTCAACTGAGTATTCTTGTCCCGCGTTAGATCGTGCCCTGAATTTTGTTTGTTTCGTGGTAGAAATGTTCTAGTTACCTATGACCTTGTTCTAGAACAGATGAAAGGTGAGTGAACACTGTGGGTTTGGTATGGTTGTGGACCTGGTATCACTGCTAGATTTTTTTTACCGATATAAGCATAGCAGTGAGCTCACAATTTTTTTGTTTGCAACTTCATGGGTAATGTAGGAGATGCTGTGTTTCTGCATATTTTAATTCAAGATTAGTACTATATATCAGCTCGACCATTTTGTAGAATGAATGTTCTCTTTTAGCTATGGACCTTGTATCATTGCTAGTTAAGTGTACTGATATTAACACAGCAGTAAGCTCAAAATGTTTGGTTTGCCACTTTGTGGATAATGTAGGAGATGTTTGTGTTTCTGCATATTTAGGTTGTGAACAGTATATATCAGCTTGATCATTTTGTGGATAAAAGGTTCTTGTTTTAGCTGTGGGTTTGGTATGGCTTTGGACCTGGTACAGTGCTAGTTTCATGTACCGGTATTAACATAGAGGCAAGCTCAAAACATTTGGTTTGCCACATCGTGAACAATGTCGAGATGTTGTGTTTCTTTGATGTTGAGAACATTGAGTGCTTTTCATTTTTGAAGCAACTGATATTTACATTGCTCATCTGTTTTAGGTTTCTAGCTGCAACTTATCCCTTTTCTTCATTGTTTTATGCTTATGCCCAACTTTTTTTGTGTGTGCACTGTGCAGGCTACACAAAATTGTGGATAGGAAGAGAGTACCTTCTAGCTTGTT
>LAPY01000387.1:182332-194744 GCA_000970635.1 Eragrostis tef | reverse complement strand
TTGATCACCCTGATACTGTATTTAGTTCAGTTTTACTGTTTTGTACCTGAAACTCTGAATCTGCCTTTCTGTCAGCTTTAAGCCTTCAGTAAGTTTCTACAATCAAACATGTTCTTGCTCTGCTCAGATTTGTATAACTTGTCTATATTTGTGATCAGTGCTTATGTTTGTGTAATTAGCATGCATTCCCTTTTTACAATGTGCACTGAGAAAGTTCCATTTCTCCTTGCCAGGTTTTGCAGCCGACTTGATTGAATGGCTGATACCATTGACCCCAAGTGAAGTCTTGAGACAGAGCTATTTATCTAACTTAAGTGAAAGCTGGCCGGTAAGAGATGGTTTTGCGCTTGTGATCTTACTGGAAGTGGAAGCTCAAGCTCGCCTTTCTCTCATGTAGTACATGCTCGAGAACAGATGATTTGTTAGCCTTTGAACTGGATCAGTGGGAATTGCTTTGCTGATCACTTGATAGTATATCTAATTCAGTTTTAAGTGTTTTGTACTTGAAACTTCCGCAAAATGCAGCGCTTCTAGCTATTACGGAACGTAGTAAACTGTTGTCTCCTTTTTTTAAGTAATCAAAGATGTCATGTTTACTTGAGCAAAAGTACACTGTTACGTTTTATTTTTATACGTAGGACTAAGGAGCTGCTAAGGTTGTTCTTGCTCAGATTTATATAGCTTGTCTCTGTTTGTGATATGTTCTTATATTTTGCGTAATCAGTGTGACATTCTGTGAGGAATTTTTAACTGTGTTCCCTTTATAGTTAGGAGCGCTGCATTTTGCGGACGTCTATAAGGAATGTCATAGCTCTGGTTTGTGCTGTTGATTCCTGAAGTACAAACAGTGAGTTTTCTGTAAGTGTGCCATGTTTTTTACGCAATTATTGGAACATGAGCTGCTTCTGCAGTTTAGAGTAGGAGTCGGTGTTGGTGTCTTGCTGGGCATGATGATATGTGCTGGCCTGTAAGAGGTGGTTTTGCGCTTGTGATCTTACTGAGGGTGGGAGTTCAGGTTTGCCTTTGGCTCATGTAGTGCGTGAACAATTACAGATGATTAGTTAGCTTTTCAGCTGCAGAACTAGTGAGAACTGCCATGCTGATCAGCTGATAGTTGGAATATGTAGTTCTAATTTACTGTTTTGTACCTGAAACTCTGAATTTGCATTTTCTATCAGCTTTAAGCCTTTAACAAGTTTCAAGCATTAAATGGTTGAGTTGATCTCCTTTCTTAAGTAATCTAAGATGGACTAAGGAGCTGCTAAGATTGTTCTTGCTCAGATTTATAGATTTTATTTGTGTTTGTGATCTTTGCTTATATCTCTTCCATAATCAGCATGATATTCCCTTTTTACAATGTGCACTGACAAAGTTCCATTTATCCTTGCTAGGTTCCGCAGTCTATCTGATTGAATGGCTGATACCATTGGCCCCAACTGAAGTCTTGAGACAGAGCTATTTATCTAACTTAAGTGAAACTACCAGAGCCTCTGAAAATGTCTGCCATCATGTTATGCACTTGCAGTGGGGACCGGTCCAAGTTTGAGGATCTGCCTCGGTCGCCAGAATCTCTAGCGACGCGTGATTTCTCCGCGAATGGTTCCTCGAAGATACCAAGCCGAGAAACAACTCCCAATGATAACCAAGTAAATGAAGTAGAATCAGACCTAAGAGAGACCCTTTCACTAAATTATGAGGTTTGGTTGAACTCCTTTTCTCTTTGAGGAAGATAGCCTACCATGTAAGTCATATGGTTTGCTCACTGTTGAATTTGTTTGTCCACGTAACAGGAGGCCCGGGCATTGTTAGGTAGATTGGAACATCAGAGAGGGAACTTTGATGCAGCATTGCAAGTTCTTCAGGGAATTGATATAAGAAGCCTGAGACCACGAATGACCGGTGCTATTGCTGAAAGTATCAAACCAAGAACGCCACCTTCTTCAAGAAGGAAAACGTCACAAGTAAATGGAATGCAGATGCATATGTCAATGCATTCTGTAAGCTTGCTTCTAGAGGCCATATTGCTTAAAGCAAAATCTTTGGAAGGTCTTGGTAGATTAACAGGTATTAACTGGATTTCTTTTCAATTTGCTTTCCTGTTTTGTATGCTAGCATTTTCATCTGAAATATGTCTAGTAGCTGCAGAAGCATTGCAAGTTCCCTGCTGTCCAATGTATGTGGGCCTGGTTATTTTTGTATACTAATTAATGAATCTGAAACATGTGTATTTGACAAACCGAAGTAAAGGCTGACACTCCTGATAACCTGCATCTCAATGAGCTTTGTTGCATCCTTCAGAATTTCACTTCATTCTATTTTGACATTGCAGATGCCGCAGAAGACGGGAGTTTGTGAGGATACTAGAATTCTGGTTTGCGCCGAAGCTGATTCCTGAAGTAGGAACAGTGGATTTTCTGTTCGCGTGTGATGTATTTTTACCTGATTATTGGAAAAAGAGGCGTTGCTGCAGTTTATAGTAGGAGTCGGTGTTGCTGTTCTTGCTGGGCATGATGATATATTGATATGTGCTGACCTGTAGGAGGTGGTTTTGTGCTTGTGATCTTACTGGACGTGGGAGATCAAGCTCACCTTTGTCTCATGTAGTACATGTGCGAGTACAGATAATCTGTTATCCTCTAAGCTGGATGTGGATCAGTGGGAATTGCCTTGCTGATCACCCTGATACTGTATTTAGTTCAGTTTTACTGTTTTGTACCTGAAACTCTGAATCTGCCTTTCTGTCAGCTTTAAGCCTTCAGTAAGTTTCTACAATCAAACATGTTCTTGCTCTGCTCAGATTTGTATAACTTGTCTATATTTGTGATCTGTGCTTATGTTTGTGTAATCAGCGTGCATTCCCTTTTTACAATGTGCACTGAGAAAGTTCCATTTCTCCTTGCCAGGTTTTGCAGCCGACTTGATTGAATGGCTGATACCATTGACCCCAAGTGAAGTCTTGAGACAGAGCTATTTATCTAACTTAAGTGAAAGCTGGCCGGTAAGAGATGTTTTTGCGCTTGTGATCTTACCAGAAGTGGAAGCTCAAGCTCGCCTTTCTCTCATGTAGTACATGCTCGAGAACAGATAATTTGTTAGCCTTTCAGCTGGATCAGTGGGAATTGCTTTGCTGATCACTTGATAGTATATCTAATTCAGTTTTAAGTGTTTTGTACTTGAAACTTCCGCAAAATGCAGCGCTTCTAGCTATTACGGAACGTAGTAAACTGTTGTCTCCTTTTTTTAAGTAATCAAAGATGTCATGTTTACTTGAGCAAAAGTACACTGTTACGTTTTATTTTTATACGTAGGACTAAGGAGCTGCTAAGGTTGTTCTTGCTCAGATTTATATAGCTTGTCTCTGTTTGTGATATGTTCTTATATTTTGCGTAATCAGTGTGACATTCTGTGAGGAATTTTTAACTGTGTTCCCTTTATAGTTAGGAGCGCTGCATTTTGCGGACGTCTATAAGGAATGTCATAGCTCTGGTTTGTGCTGTTGATTCCTGAAGTACAAACAGTGAGTTTTCTGTAAGTGTGCCATGTTTTTTACGCAATTATTGGAACATGAGCTGCTTCTGCAGTTTAGAGTAGGAGTCGGTGTTGGTGTCTTGCTGGGCATGATGATATGTGCTGGCCTGTAAGAGGTGGTTTTGCGCTTGTGATCTTACTGAGGGTGGGAGTTCAGGTTTGCCTTTGGCTCATGTAGTGCGTGAACAATTACAGATGATTAGTTAGCTTTTCAGCTGCAGAACTAGTGAGAACTGCCATGCTGATCAGCTGATAGTTGGAATATGTAGTTCTAATTTACTGTTTTGTACCTGAAACTCTGAATTTGCATTTTCTATCAGCTTTAAGCCTTTAACAAGTTTCAAGCATTAAATGGTTGAGTTGATCTCCTTTCTTAAGTAATCTAAGATGGACTAAGGAGCTGCTAAGATTGTTCTTGCTCAGATTTATAGATTTTATTTGTGTTTGTGATCTTTGCTTATATCTCTTCCATAATCAGCATGATATTCCCTTTTTACAATGTGCACTGACAAAGTTCCATTTATCCTTGCTAGGTTCCGCAGTCTATCTGATTGAATGGCTGATACCATTGGCCCCAACTGAAGTCTTGAGACAGAGCTATTTATCTAACTTAAGTGAAACTACCAGAGCCTCTGAAAATGTCTGCCATCATGTTATGCACTTGCAGTGGGGACCGGTCCAAGTTTGAGGATCTGCCTCGGTCGCCAGAATCTCTAGCGACGCGTGATTTCTCCGCGAATGGTTCCTCGAAGATACCAAGCCGAGAAACAACTCCCAATGATAACCAAGTAAATGAAGTAGAATCAGACCTAAGAGAGACCCTTTCACTAAATTATGAGGTTTGGTTGAACTCCTTTTCTCTTTGAGGAAGATAGCCTACCATGTAAGTCATATGGTTTGCTCACTGTTGAATTTGTTTGTCCACGTAACAGGAGGCCCGGGCATTGTTAGGTAGATTGGAACATCAGAGAGGGAACTTTGATGCAGCATTGCAAGTTCTTCAGGGAATTGATATAAGAAGCCTGAGACCACGAATGACCGGTGCTATTGCTGAAAGTATCAAACCAAGAACGCCACCTTCTTCAAGAAGGAAAACGTCACAAGTAAATGGAATGCAGATGCATATGTCAATGCATTCTGTAAGCTTGCTTCTAGAGGCCATATTGCTTAAAGCAAAATCTTTGGAAGGTCTTGGTAGATTAACAGGTATTAACTGGATTTCTTTTCAATTTGCTTTCCTGTTTTGTATGCTAGCATTTTCATCTGAAATATGTCTAGTAGCTGCAGAAGCATTGCAAGTTCCCTGCTGTCCAATGTATGTGGGCCTGGTTATTTTTGTATACTAATTAATGAATCTGAAACATGTGTATTTGACAAACCGAAGTAAAGGCTGACACTCCTGATAACCTGCATCTCAATGAGCTTTGTTGCATCCTTCAGAATTTCACTTCATTCTATTTTGACATTGCAGATGCCGCAGAAGAATGCAAAATTATCATAGACATTGTAGAGTCAGCATGGCCATGTGGTGTTCCAGATGGTGCTTCTGAAGATTGCAAGCTAATTGATATATTCCATTCAGCTCTGGAATATCTTCCCAAGTTGTGGATGAGAAGTGGTTGTTTTGACCAAGCTATCACTGCATATCGGAGAGCTCTTGCAAGGTCATGGAATTTGGATTCTCAAAGGTCCGCCAACTTACAAAAAGACTTGGCAGTGACTGTACTGTATTGTGGTACTGAAGTCAAGTTCCCTCAAGAATTTGGTCAGAAAAGGAACCTGGTAAACCCTGAAAACAACATAGAGGAAGCAACTTTGTTGCTACTTATACTAACAAGAAAACTAGCCCTTCAAGAAATCAAATGGGATCCTGACCTTGTGAACCATTTGATGTACGCACTCTCATTATCTGGGCATTATGAAGTTTTGGCTAGCCATCTAGAAATGCTGTTGCCTGGAACCTATACCAGATCAGAGAGATGGTATATTCTTGCACTTTGCTACAGTGCAGGTGGCATGGATGATAGTGCACTAAACATCATAAGGAATAGTTTTGGTGTATTGGAAAGAAAGGGAAAGCCTCATATCCCATCTCTGCTTTTGGGCGCAAAACTATGCTGTAAGAACCCAAAGCATGCTTCTGAAGGAATAAAATATGCAAATAAAGCCATGAAGTCTTTCAGAAGTCGTGATAGGCATTTCATAAGCATTGCAAACCACTTTCTTGGTGTTTGTTATGGACCTTTCTCTAGGTCATCCACTTCACATGCGGACAAGCTGAGATTACAAGATGACGCACTGAGGTTGCTGCAAGATGCTGCTACAATGGCAAAGAACAATCCTGAAATAATATATAGCCTTGCTTGGGAAAATGCAATGCAGCGCAAACTCAATGCAGCTGTTGAATGCGCAACAGAATGTCTTGAGATGGTGATGGGAGGTTCAGTTAGTGCCTGGAAGTTATTGATTCTCGTATTATCTGCGCAGCAGAATTTACAAGAAGCTGAAGCTGTAGCAGATATTGCAATAGATGAAGCTGAGAAAGATGATCAGTTGGATATTTTGCGGCTGAAAGCACAAATTCAGGCTTCCCGTGGACAGTTCAAGTCTGCCGTGGAATCTACTCGTGTTTTGCTTGCAGCAATTCAAACAAAGAAGGAAGTCTGGAAGTCAACCACTTGTGACAAGGTACAACCCCTTCTTTTCGTTGTTGAGCCGCAATGAAAATATCATGGTTCTTGTTTGCTGATGACCCACTTGGTCTTGACAGGTTAAGTCCCTATGGAAGTTAGAGATGGATGCATGGTTAGATTTGGCGTCCATATACACAAAGCTCGAGGCATGGCATGACTCAAACATCTGCCTTGACAAAGCTAGATCCATCGATTTCTTTCATCCCAAGTGTTGGCACTTCAGAGGTAAAGATTGCCCACTTATTCACTATGCTACTGTTTTCTACGATTATGGGTATTTTTAGACAATCCTGATTCCCAGATACTGCAATCAAACTATTTGTGATAGTCCTTGCTTTGTCTTAGTCATAGTGTTACTTGAGTCTCAGATTGTTTGCTTTGTTTCTGTCTCGGTTCAATCAAGCTGATAGGGCTGAACCTGGTCTTAGGCGGTTAGATCAGGGAGCACTAGGTGCAGCATGTCGCCGTGCTTGATGGTCATGCCTGCAGTTTAGGAGGCCACTATGGCCTGGTCCGTAGGCAAGTAATTAGGTCACCACTCACCAAGGCATGTACATGAGTCTTTATATATTGCATCAATAAGCAAGAAAATGCTGCAGCTCCCGCAGCACAAATCCTCTCTCTCTTTCTCTCGAGTTCAATTTCTAACACTATTCTGCTCTTTTTCTTCAAATATGAAGGAACTCAATATATTGGATTAATTTTGACCATCTTAGGCTGGGGCATAGTGTCTGGATTGATTTATACTGAAGTTTTAGTTCTGGTGCCCCTTGAATATTAAAAAAATAAATCTGTCCTAAAAATTAATAATACTGTTGTACTGCAATACTGGTGGGAAATCCTAGGTAAGGCATGCCCCTTATGCAATAAATGTTTATCCATGTTTTAGGGTCTGTAGTATGGTGCTTGTCGAGTAGAACTGGGTTTTTTGAAAGAATTCGTGGTATCAAATGTTTCAGGGAATTGCAGATTTAAGTATTTCTGTTTATTAGGTGATTAATGCTTCATAATGACCGAGTTATATTTTGTTCCAATTGAGAAAGTTATAAATACTATCAACCTCGGTTCACTGCAAAAACTTCATGGTTTTTGACCATGCGGTTTAGGAAATATTGATTTTTGAGGTGAGCTGCCAGCTTTTGACAAAGCTGTTATGTTTTGTTCCAATTGAGAAAGTTATAGATAGTATAAACCACGGTTAAATGCAAAAATTTCATGATTTCTGACTATGCGGTTTACGAGACATTGGTTTTTGAAGTGGGCTGCCAGCTTTTGACAAAGTTCAGGACACTAATAGATATATTTTGTTTTTTGGCTCCTTTAAAGGCCGATCTAGTTTTTCTTGTGAATAGCAAAGTTATTGTGCTTTCTATAATCTTTCCAAATCAGTAAAGTGCGCATCTGTTGAAGAAGTAAAGCTCCAGTTATGGTTCTCTGAGCTTGCTTCTGCCTTTCACTGTCAGAAATGCATTGATGTATGTTCAGAGCTTGTTTAAGCTTTTCTTGATGTCTGGGTGCTTCTGGATTAATACCGAAATAGCTTCTGTTGGATTCTAGATACTATAGTCCATTGGCTCTTGATGTTTCAAACTGCAAAGATTCCTCTAAAAAATGTTTCAAACTGCTAATGTAATCATCACATTTACAGGTCTTCAACTGGAGGCTCAATCCTTGCACCAAGAAGCCCTCATGGCATTCTCATTTTCTCTCTCCATCAATCCAGACTACGTCCCAAGCATGGTTTGTATGGCAGGAATTCTAAGAAAACTTGGGGGAAACTCATTATCAATTGCAAGAACATTTTTGCGGAACGCCCTCCGCTTGGACCCTACAAGCCATCGAGCCTGGATGGATCTCGGGCTTGTCCTGAAATCTCAAGGGTCGCTGCTCGAGGCTGCAGACTGCTTCCAGGCGGCATATGAGCTCAGAGAATTGACACCAATTCAAGATTTCTCCGAGCAACTCCCAATCATGTTGCAATAGGAATAGGAACCTATACCAAAAGCTCATAGTTTCCAGTGGAGAAATCATCTCTAATGTGTTGTCACCTTTTACCGCTGAAAAAATATATGCCATTTTTGAATGTAGATCGATTAATCTTGGTCATGGTGCAACTTTGAGCTTCCTTTACTTTTTCTTTCGCTCCGTTACCTGAGTAGTAATATTCAGTGGCTATAGCGGAATCGCTGGTCACTGGATAGTGGATACAGAGGGCGCAAGATTGATTCTCCCACTTTCAGAGCCGCACCGTGCCACCCAAGTTTGTGGACTACTCTGTTACTACATGGCCGTGGTCTGTAAACAACCTTAAACTCAAATAAAATTCGACAGTAAGAACTTCACACGAGATTGACTGCATCTGCATTCTGTATCTATAACAATTCTTCCAGTGCCGAATTTTATGGCAAAGTTCAGAGCATCTGCATCCTACTTGCAGCCTGAATTTTTCCAGCTCCATCCATCGTGACCCGAATTTGTTGCTAAGCGCTTGAATAGATGTGGGCATGTGGGCAATCTATTTCTCAAATGTAAGGAGGCCAAGTAATGTTGGAGAATGCTGGATTTGGAGATGCTTTTTTTTTTGAGACAGGATTTGGAGATGCTGATTGCTGAGACTGAAACTGGCATATTCTTTGTTCCTCAAGTGGCATAACAGAAACATAACAAGGGAAGGGGATCCTGTCATCTCAGCTGACATGTTTCAACCCAGTCTTGCCTAGTTGAATATCTTGACGTGTTAGGCAACAAGAACACTAACAAACAGATTCTGCATCACAAATGGTTGCCGCCTCCATGTAATATATGTACTTAAGGCAAGCACTGATGGCGCGTAAGTCAGATGCCGGCAGGGGAACTATCATCTGGGATCATTCTGGACAATGTGTGGCAGCTAGAGCAGGCAGATGCCAGTTTCGTACGGATGACAAACAAGGGAAACAGTAGCATAACAGAAACAAAAATGCGGAGTATATCCCAACCAAAGCACCAACAGCACCTAAATAATAATTTGCATTCCAGCATCACAAATCAAACCAGAACACAAACACAGCCGAATTAACAAACCAACAAGTTGCATCGGAACATTCTTCAATGTAAAGCCACCATTGGTCTCGACATAGTACAGGAAAGCATGCATTTAACTCAACTACGAAGCATACATGTTCCCAGCCCTAGGATGCGGTAGTTTTTCCAAACAAAAACAGCAAAATTATGCCATGACCACTACTCAGCAGCAACCTCTGGTGTCGCCATGGTCTCATCTCCCTCGGCAGGCCTCTCCAGCTTCACACCAACATCTTCCTTATAATCACCATGTACCTGGAAGTCATTGAAGTGTTAGAATGACAGATCACAGAAAGTAAAGTCTACCAGCTTCTCATTGCTTGTAGAATTACCTCCATGAGCTTTCCCAGATCAAACTTTGGGGCCTTCAGGATCTTCACTTTGCGGATGAAGACGTTCTGAAGCGGGAAGATGCTTGATGTCGCCTTTTCAATCTCCTTCCCAATGACCTCTGGGATGAACTTTGAGACAAGCTCCTTCAAGTCACATGTTGAGGCTTGGCTGGCCATGATTTCCACCATTTTCCGGCGGATCTGAACACAGAATACAACATGAATAACCAAATAGCAGTCAAACATGTCTTTCGTACACGAGTTATGGATTGAAATGTTACCTGTCTGATTTGGCTGGATTGCGCATAGCACGTGCGCTTAACCTGATTCGGGCGTCTCTTTGTGAACCCAATACAGAACAAGCGGAGCATGTAACCATCAGTGGTCTTAACATCAACATGAGCCTCAATCAGGGTCTGCCATTTCTTGACAAGCGACCTGAGCTTGTCAGTAGTAAAATCCATGCCCTAACAATATGAAGAACTAGTTAGAAACATAAAAGCAACATAAGGGCAGCAACTGTGCTCACAACTCAGAGGACCGTACCCAAAAATTTGTGAGCACGTTCTTCCCCTGCACATCTTCAGCGCGAAGCCTTATCTTCCTGTAGGCCTGATCCTCATCACTCTGAAGATCAGCCAGGGAGACTTCAAAGACTCTGTGCTTCAGCCCCTCTGACGCAATCTGGGGAAAGAATGCATAGTGAAATCAGTACATTATAATAGAAAAAAAATCAATGCATCAACAGCCAAAAAAGATACATACACAGAAGAATAGGACTAAAGGACTCTAACAAACATGATAGGCCACTTATACATACCCCTATATCATTAATCACAAGTCCAAAGACCTCTAAAATGCAAATGCCCCTTCCCATATCAAACCGTGGCAGTTCACAAAGATTTGAAACTTTAAAGACTACGCATGAACACTAAACCAACCCAATGGTGCATGATCAGACTGAACCGGCAGGCTCATCCGAAATTATGCTCTAGTATCAGAAGAGTAAAACAGGAAGAATTCCTAAACATCAACGTCTACGTATAAATCGTCTGGACCTTTACTCGTTCATCTATTTGTCAAGGACGCACTTTTCAAGTTCTCATATACACCAAATCAGTATATACCCACCATTATCATAAAGGACCACGACATGTACAACGCTTCAGTATGTACATCCTCGTAGACTGAACAAGAGACCTACCAAACTAAACTTACAAACAGCCTAGAGACATACATGCAACAAGAGAAGCTAATTTCACCACAGAACACATGGCAGCGGTAGAGTCAAGAGAAACGCATGACGCACCTTTGTGCCCTGCGTCCTCGACACCAGGGTCTTCCCGATGTTGCGCACGCTGAAGACTGAAGGAGCCTTGATGTCGTACCAGTCCTTCTTGGCGAACGGATCCACGCTGCAAGAAGAGATGCGCGAGCACGAACGGACGAATCAACGAAGGACGAAATGGAGAGAAGGTGCAAGCGCAAATTCGATACAAGGAAAGATGACGAGAGAGTAAAGGGAGGAGCGAACTCACGTCTTCTTCTTTCCTCCCTTCTTCCCCTTGGAGATCCGCTTGTTCTTCCCGACCGCCATACTCGCTGCCGCTGCCGCCGCCGCTGCCGCAGGAGCTTGAGGTAGAGGGCTGGGAGGTGGTGGCGGCGCTGCGGCTGGGCGTGCCGGTTGGGGCCGCTATCTATATCGTGAGGAAGTAGGGTTTCGGTAATGGGCCCTTCAGGGCCGGACTGGTTAGGCCACACCAATTTCGTGGGTTGGGTTGGGGGGGTGGAATGACTTTCATTGGGTTGGGTTCGGGTTAGATGGTTTTACTGTTTTAGCCCACTAGCAGGCCTTTGTCCGTTAAATGCTTGCTTCGATTACTTGTCTCTGTCCCAAATTAAATCAGCATCGACCAGAGACTTTTTGCTTGTCAATCCAGAGAACAGAAAAAAAAAATTGGCAAACCCATCACACCCGACTTCTCTACGTAATCAATATATCAGCCATTGAGTAAAATTATTCCAATCTATTACGCACAAATCTGTATTTACAGGAGAATGTGCAAGTCGATCCTCTAAACAAGGTGGAGCACCGAACCATGTGATCCCATTTCCGACGATGTGTACCTGCCCCTCGACACTAGGCATTTTATGAAGACTAAAATGTGAAGTCGGAAGGGAAGGTAGGGCATCATGTGATCAGCTAGCTGCTGAAGGCCACGGCCTGGTCCTCCTTCAGATCCTCCATGATGCGGTCACACCACGAGAACGATGGCGCCTGCTTCATCTCCAGGTCAGAAGCATGCGTCCAGGAGGCAGCAACAACAGATAGCTGCAAGGCTGACCAAAGAGAAGAAATTGAAAACACAAAAGTTCGGTGTTAGTAGCGTCATCGATATGAGCAGAAACAGCATGGGGCACTGTCTGTATATCCCACTCGAGCCATCATAAAACGTCTTAATCAAGATAACATGGTTGCTCTTCGCGAGTAGTATCATTCAGAAGTTTAGCATTATGTTTCGCTTAGCCGATCGTGGCACGTTGGTAGCTAGTGACGTAAATCTGGTAGGCGTTTCGACCATTCGTGTCTTCGCAGCAAGTCATCAATCACTGACAGTCCGGAGACGTGTCGGTGGCTCAACAACTTGACCTGTTCATCCTACTCATACATGATCGAAATCCAAGACGTGTATCTTTTGGGAGCACCGGGCACGTACCATCCTTGACAGAAAGAAGGGCCGTTGTTCCTCCTCGGCGGAGGTGGCGGCGGCGATTGCGCGTACGGCGGGTAGGGCT
>LAPY01000387.1:84946-100179 GCA_000970635.1 Eragrostis tef | reverse complement strand
GTGACCGGGACGACATCCTGGCCGCGTCGCGCGCCCCTACGCCGCTGTTCCGCATCGAGAGACGCGGGGCAGCCAGCCACGGCGTACGGCAAGGCTGGGAGGAACGAACGCGCGTCGCCGAGCCCAAGGAGTCGATCGGAGAAAACAAAAGACCCGGACCGTGAGTTGGCGCCTGGCAGTGGCAGGCCACATGGGGTTCGAGCCGCGTCACGTTGGTTAGGGTTTAGGCCCGAGGTCAAGGATAGTTTAGGGGCGTGCTGTTCCATGGTGCAAAGTAGCATGTCGGCTCGTCGCCGGCGAGGGCCGCAGGAATGAACAACACATGGCATCTGACCGTTGATATGGCCCATTCCCAGCAAGGCTTCTCCCGGGCTGCATACAACAACAAACTGGGGCCGATCTGATAGACCCCAAGGACGAAGAACGCGCCAGCCCATGTAAGGTGAACTCGAATTCCTCGTCGACGAGTGGCCCAGCCCTCCGCGACAACGGCCCGTCTGCACGTCGCGTTTTTCCAGGACGCCGACCGCTCGTACCACACCAGAGTTCCCGACAGCTCTCGTGGATTTTTCAAGGAACAATTGCTCCGTCCACCACTCACGCACAGAAGAGAAGATGCACCCCAAAGTAAGATCAAACAGTATCCAAAGTCACACCTCCACCGGGGCACGCCATCAAAGCCAAACACTCTTGCTTCGGGGTGCAGCACTACAGAGTTGGCACTTTCTTCAGAGGGAAAAGCTTGACCCATTAGAGCCACAAATTTCAGAGCTGAAGCAAACAGGAACAATAAACTCTGCGGCACAGACGGCGCATTTCTCAATCTGATTATTAAGCTCACGATATAGAGATACAATACAGCCAAGTGAAGAGTTAAGTGGTCTCCTAAAGATAATATATCAATAGAAAAGAAGAAACCATGCCGGTCACAACGATAAACAGGACAATTTTGGACAGAGGGTAAATAAGTTAGTAATCATGATTCTTCATGCAAATCTGCGAGCATTGTTTGTTTCTTCAGGACAACGATCCCTTCCTTCGCTTGCTTGTCTAAGCTACAGGCCTTTCCATCAGCATCACTGTCACGAAATTCCTGCATAAACCATATGGAAAACATGACGAGTCAAAATTTGTAACCAATAATAGTTTCACCAGAAACTGAACATTGTATCACAAAAAAAGCAACTGCAATGTGGTGATATGATATCAAAGAAACAGATAATGAGGATTTCTGCATAATGAAAATTTTCAATATTTGTCGCATGATATGAAACTACAGCAAATTTCAAATCGAAATGCTAGTCTTAATTTTCAGTTAAACATGCCAGGTATGACTGATAACTTCAAAGTAGCAACAAACAGTGAAACAGCGGATTCAGAGTAACAACGACTGCAGCTACGGGCACTGTTAGCCTTCAGATTTGATTTTCAGTTTCCCTTCTCCTGCTTTTCTCCTTTATTATAGTCAGAGTGTTGGCAAGACCTGTATCAGTGTTTTTACTTTCGTTTTCTGGGATGGGGGTCTCGTGTTAGCAGCAGCTAACCCATGCCTTCTATGAGACTACTTTTATCTTAATGCAAGGGCAGTGCACCTGCCATTTTCCGTCGAAAAAAGGAAAAAGAAGCAACAAACTCCACAAATGACCACACAAATGAACTTGTTGCTCTTTTGAACATAATGATAACTGGATCAGTGTTTAACATGGTTGGAGATTTCTGGAATAAATGCTAGAGCAACTACAACTGTTAAAGCTACTATTTTGCTGAAACCGAGTAATCTCAACAGATAAATATCACAACTCATAAATCAATCTAAGGACTTAATATACATGACATCTAGAACGAGACATGGTGTATTGGGATCTAGTACTTCAGCTTTAACAAGTGGGGCAGGTATTCGCGAGTCTGCAGAATTCGTGCAGAGATTTCTTGTGCTATTACATTAAAAATAATAAGTAAAGGTAATACAGTTCCCTAGAGAAACAAGTATACAGGTCAAAAGCAACAAACTAGAAACGTAGTTGATTGAATATAACATGGGCACATTTCAAGAAACATGTATAATTGAGTATGAATGCCGTAATCGGAGGTTCAATCAACCAAAAGTTACATGTACCTGAACCAAAAAGAATTATGATTTTTAGCAGCTAATTCTTTATAGGTTTCTAGCAATTAAGTATTTTTAAAGGTCGTGACATTTTACTGATTGTTTTGCATAAAAAAAGACAAAGGGATCAGCATTGGAATGTTCCCTTATATGATTGAACTTCTTAATTTAAATTTCCCTTCACTTAGAAGCATAGATGACTTGCAAAAACCACACAGACAACACCTATACGTCTAGAATACAGCAACAACCACATAGTCTAGACAACGACCTTTTCTTTTTCTTTGTCAAGAGACTAGAGAAAAGTGGATATTTGAATACTTCAAGAAACGTGGAAGTTTAAGTTCAATGGCATGATTGATAAGTGCTAACTCAGATGACCCGTGTGGATCACGATCACGACTCAAATATTGCATCAGCACTTACACATACTAGTAACTAGAGTTTTGTATCACATTCACTTACAGTAAGAACTGTTCAAAGAAAAACTAGGAGGAACTGATCAAACTAAAACATGTAGGGGAAATGTAGTAACACAATGGTAATCTTGTACGACGCCAAAAAGAAAAAAGGAGATGTAATCAGATGCAACAAGGACCGATACCGTGAATGAAATGGTAATGATATTCACTGATCCAACAAACTATCTACAAGGTAGTACATCTCTTATGTACATTTCATCACAATATCAACAAGAGTACATGACAATAACTTTAAACAACCATACCTTACAGTCTTCCCTTTTTTCAGTTTGGATTCCGGATGATCCTTTGTAGCACGACGGTCCTTGCCCGACGGATGTCCCGGCTGCACCGGTCCGCTTGCTCCCCAAGATCCTCAACACTCTTCATGAAGTTTTCCAGCTTCTTCTTAATCTCCTCAATCCCGAATTGGACCGCTTCCTCATCCCGCTCGACAAACTCTATACAATCGATCATCGAGCTGATCTCCACCTCCACCCGGTTGATGAGGACCCTGATGCTGTCCAAATCCTTGATGGCAATGAAGGTGCCAACCTGCATTGAGCTCACCACCTCCTTCTGCCCACGGAGCGCGTCCTGATACCCTTTCAGCAATGAATCAATCCACTTCCCCATAGAACCCACCGGGACCGACGCAGCAGCGGCCAATGCAGCAGCAACGGGCGGCGCGGCGATGGCCGCGGCGACCACCGAGCAGATGAGAACGGCCGCGAACGTGGTGGCGAAGATGATGCTTGACACCCGGCGCCACGCCTTGATGGTCTTGACCTTCTTGTCGAGCCGGTGCTTACGCTGCTGCAGCTTCTCCAGCATCGTCAGCTGCTGCCTGTACACGGCCTGGAAGGCGGCGAAGAACTCCTCGGTGAAGGGGTCACCGGCCGCCTTGAACTGTCGCAGCTCGTGCAGCGTGCGCTCGTACCGGGAGGATGGCGCGGCGGCGGCGGCGTTTTCCTCCTCGTCGTCGAAGCGCTGGAGTGCGACGTGGAGGAGGAGCTGGGAGTCGCGGGCGCGCTTGAGGCACTTGTCGAGGGCGGTGCAGAAGTCGAGCGTCTGGAGGCTGCTCTCGAAGTAGTCCTCGACGAGGTCGAACAGCTCGGGGCTCTTCCAGATGTCCTTCTTGCAGTCGAGGATGACGCGCACCACCTCCTGGTTCATGTCGAGGAGGCAGCCGGTGACCTCACCGCCAGCGTCGAGATGGCGCGGCTCGTGCGCCGCTGCAGCGTCCGGTCGAACGTGCGCAGCTCCGGGTCAGAGAGGCACGCCGCCTCGTACGAGCTCAGCTCGTCCGGCGCCGCCTCGGGCGGCAGCGCCGCTCCCGCCGCCGCCGCCGCTGGTGCTGTTCCCCATTGCCGGAAGCAGAAACGGCAGTCCACACACTCAAATCAGAACCCCCACAAAAAGGAAAACTTTTTTTTCTCCCTTTGAACAGATCAAATCAAGAAATCAGAGAAATCTCGAGGGAAATCAAGAACTGGATTTTGCGGAACGGCAGAAAGCCGCGAGCTTTATCTCAGGGACCGAAGGCGCGTTGCGTCGGACCAGGCGGGAGGTTTCTGCGAAGCATGGGGAATGCAGGGGCCGGAATGGTGGGATTCGGGTCGGGGTCGGTTTTTGTGGAGCGCCGCGGCGGGCGCGGGTGTCGTCAGGCGAGGAGGAGCGGTGATGTGGGGATGGCTTGTACGCATGCCGAAGGAGAGTGGTCGGGGTGGGCAATGGCCATCGCCGGAAGCAACCCAATGCTTGTCACTCCATCGCGCGGCGCGTGAGTGGATGTGGTGTGCACTGCTGCGATGTGTGTAGCAGGGGGGTGTTTCTTTTTCCTGACTAAAATGGCTAAAATTTTAGTCAAAGAAGAATATTATCACTTAAAAATATTAAATAAAGTCTAATTAGAAAATCTTTTTACAAATAGGAGCTAATTTTTAAGAGAGTGATGCTACAGTAACCATCTTCTAATTATAGCTTAATTATATCATAATTATCCTCATTAGATTCGTCTCGCAAATTAGCACTGCAATTAGTTTTATAATTAAACTTTAATTAGTATTACTAAATGACAATATTTCAAATGACTAAAATCTAACTTAAAAAAACGAACAGTGTCTTAGAGCGTGTTTTCTCTCTCCTCGAGCAGAGCAAGCTTGCTGCCTGGTGGAAGCAAGCGAGCAAAGGGAGGCGAGAGAGAGCGGGTGTGTGTGTTCGGCATGGTGCTTTGTCGGGCCACAACAAAAAAGCGGAAAAGGGCAAAATGTAACGGGTGCACCGGAAAGAATTTTTCAAACCAAATTCCATTACAAAATCATGTGCATGTCTGGTCAGCTTCTTGTCAAGTTCCTGGATGACATGATGACACGTTAAGTTTGTATTTCCTGGCGAGATTCTGGGGATAAAACCTCTCTGCTTATAAGCTGATGAGTGGAGTGTCTGAATTCTGCAAATCAGCGAAGCCATCACTTCACACCAACAAGTCTCATTATGGGTTACTATCAAAAACGTGTGGGTGTAATAATAGGTGTAAATTATGTTCATCCAACTCATCAATACTATCCACATTTGAGGAAATCCTATTAAGGAAGCATCAGCCTAAGTGGCCGTTTTTTATTCATTTTGAGTGATTACCAAGCATCAGTTACACATGCCTTTTTCATGGCGTTTTCGACATGACAAGAGTAAGATGGAGCAGTCATCTCTGGCTGCTATCGAGAGTCTGCAGCAGTGAGATTAGAGTAAGCATTAATATTCTCAGAGGAAATGGTGGTAGTAACAAGGATTAAGCAAGACCCTGTGTTGACAAGTCTGAACAGCGGAAAGCGGAAGCAGCTGAAAGCCGGCACGCACGGGCACGGCCGGCCAAACCGAAATGGGCGCGGCCACCTACGTGGTTTCGCAGGAATCTTCAGAGTTGGGTGAAAAGGACCGTTGCGTGGACACGGCTGCGTTTTCTTTCCGTGTAAAGCCCGCTGACATGTGCACCCGTAGTTTGTCTTGGTCACATGATAGTTGACTCCTTTTTAAACCTGGCCAGTGTTGTTCATACCTCTGAGATCTTTCCAATGTTTTTTTAGATGGGGCATTTGCATATGTGGTCCGGTTTTGGATGCCAATTACGAATTCGGTCCTGTTATTTAGACTTTGCATATTCAGTCCTGTTTTTTGAACTTGAACGTGCCATCCAGTCCACTTTTGAGATGCCGTTAGGTGAAGGAGATTATTCAAATTAAAACAAATGAGAAAAATTTGGAGAAAAGGAAAAAAGACAACACTGCCCCTGCCAAAATTACAATCACCCGCGTGTGCCTCTCTAGCTTCGTGCCCGGCTCCTCTCTCTCTCTCTATTTCGTGCCTCTTTCTCTCTCCCTAAACCCGAGCACAACCCTAACCCTAGCTGAAGGAGGCAGCGGCGCGGGCGCGGCCTACGCGAGCTGGCCGCGTGCTGCGTGTGAGCAGGGCGTGGCGTGCGCGAGCTGGCCGTGGCCTGGGTCGGGGGCTCGAGGCGGGCGCATGAGCAGAACAGAGGCACCCACATAATCGTGCCAGATTTTCACGTGTCCAAGCCTTCCGAACTTCGATTTGCTCCAGTGTTACAGAGCCCTTCCAACATGGCAACTGGCTGCAAATGAGTTACGATGTTTTCAAGTTAGCGACGAAAATGATAGTCATAAAGTGGTGATGAAGGATACTTTGTCACTAAAAATTTATAACGAGAAATATGGATTCATCACGAGACATGAATAGGGACACGTGATAGATGAAAAACAAAAATTCATCACATAACACTTCCAGAAACTCGAATTTTCCTGTGTGCCAAAAACCGTTAGGGAAATCGAAAAAACCGTCAGGAATACTTTTCCTGACGGTGAACCCTCAGGAAATAACCGCCAGGAATATGACGACAGGAAAATAGAATTTCCCTGAGGGTTGGCACGCAGGAAATATGTTTTCTGACGGTAAACACACGTTTGCTCTCTCCTCGAGCAGAGCGAGCTTGCTGCCTGGTGGAAGCAAGCAAGCAAAGGGAGGAGAGAGAAAGAGCGTGTGTGTGTGTGTTCGGCATGGTGCTTTGTCGGGCCACAACAAAAAGCGGAAAAGGGCAAATTGTAACGGGTGCACCGGAAAGAATTTTTCAAACCAAATTCCATTACAAAATCATGTGCATGTCTGGTCAGCTTCTTGTCAAGTTCCTGGATGACATGATGACACGTTAAGTTTGTATTTCCTGGCGAGATTCTGGGGATAAAACCTCTCTGCTTATAAGCTGATGAGTGGAGTGTCTGAATTCTGCAAATCAGCGAAGCCATCACTTCACACCAACAAGTCTCATTATGGGTTACTATCAAAAACGTGTGGGTGTAATAATAGGTGTAAATTATGTTCATCCAACTCATCAATACTATCCACATTTGAGGAAATCCTATTAAGGAAGCATCAGCCTAAGTGGCCGTTTTTTATTCATTTTGAGTGATTACCAAGCATCAGTTACACATGCCTTTTTCATGGCGTTTTCGACATGACAAGAGTAAGATGGAGCAGTCATCTCTGGCTGCTATCGAGAGTCTGCAGCAGTGAGATTAGAGTAAGCATTAATATTCTCAGAGGAAATGGTGGTAGTAACAAGGATTAAGCAAGACCCTGTGTTGACAAGTCTGAACAGCGGAAAGCGGAAGCAGCTGAAAGCCGGCACGCACGGGCACGGCCGGCCAAACCGAAATGGGCGCGGCCACCTACGTGGTTTCGCAGGAATCTTCAGAGTTGGGTGAAAAGGACCGTTGCGTGGACACGGCTGCGTTTTCTTTCCGTGTAAAGCCCGCTGACATGTGCACCCGTAGTTTGTCTTGGTCACATGATAGTTGACTCCTTTTTAAACCTGGCCAGTGTTGTTCATACCTCTGAGATCTTTCCAATGTTTTTTTAGATGGGGCATTTGCATATGTGGTCCGGTTTTGGATGCCAATTACGAATTCGGTCCTGTTATCTAGACTTTGCATATTCGGTCCTGTTTTTTGAACTTGAACGTGCCATCCAGTCCACTTTTGAGATGCCGTTAGGTGAAGGAGATTATTCAAATTAAAACAAATGAGAAAAATTTGGAGAAAAGGAAAAAAGACAACACTGCCCCTGCCAAAATTACAATCACCCGCGTGTGCCTCTCTAGCTTCGTGCCCGGCTCCTCTCTCTCTCTCTATTTCGTGCCTCTTTCTCTCTCCCTAAACCCGAGCACAACCCTAACCCTAGCTGAAGGAGGCAGCGGCGCGGGCGCGGCCTGCGCGAGCTGGCCGCGTGCTGCGTGTGAGCAGGGCGTGGCGTGCGCGAGCTGGCCGTGGCCTGGGTCGGGGGCTCGAGGCGGGCGCATGAGCAGAACAGAGGCACCCACATAATCGTGCCAGATTTTCACGTGTCCAAGCCTTCCGAACTTCGATTTGCTCCAGTGTTACAGAGCCCTTCCTGAATATACTTGTGTGATGTGCAACCTGAATCAGGAAGAGACTTTGCTCCACCTATTTTTTGATTGCCCTTTTAGCAGATGGTGCTGGGCTCTGATTGGTATCAACTGGAACACTGTGCTCGACCCTGACGCAATGCTACTCAATGCAAGACAAAACTTTGGCTCTAAGATCTTCCGGGAAATCCTGATTGTAGCAGCATGGAGCATCTGGTGTCACCGAAATAGTATCATTTTTGACAGCAAAACCAGGTCGTTAATTAGATGGAAGGCATTTTTTAAGGAGCAGATGGGGTCTGTTGCTCTGAGAGCAAGGCCGAGTTTAAAAAGTCTTCTTGGCTATGTAATTATCTTTTTACCAAAATTAATAGTCCCAAAAAACTAATAGGGGCCTCCCCTGCTATTCGCCTAAAAAAAGTAGCATACACCACTAATCATGAACTGGTGCAGTAGATGTAAGGGGCATTGGCATATGATTTTTGCTTGCTCAATTATAGCTAAAAAACAAACAAAATGCTGCCAAAATTTTTAATACAATTTTTGAAATTATTTATATTTAAATTATTTATATTCGGGCATAAACTTATTTTTGAAATCTTTTTGAAACTCCATGATGTGTGCTGCCCAAAAATAGAACCAAATTTGCAATTCATTCTAAAAAACAGGACCGATTTTGTAAAGGGTAGATTGGTCTTTTGGCAAGCCATTTAACACCGTTAGCAACTGATAACGGAAGGACCTCCTTCTAGCTTTAAATTTAAAAAACAGGACCGAATATGCAAAGTTCAGAAAACAGGACCAAATCCGTAATTGGCATCTGAAACCAGACCACATATGCAAATGCCTCTTTTTGGATTGTCTTCTTAGCTCAATAATGATTTTGATGTACTGGTATCATGACGTCAGTGCTAACTACTTATGTATGTGGCATCTCCATGAAAAATACCGCTATGGTATCGACTATCGAGTTCATCCCTAACAAGTTCTCAACTCTGATGGCTTAAAAAAAAGGTTCTCAACTCTGATGGCTTAAAAAAAAAGTTCTCAACTCTGATGGAATCATGGCACCCGAGCTTTGACAATATTGCAGAATGTCACTGCAAGATTCTTGTGACAACTAAGCAAAAGATCGAGCTAGCCATTGAAAAACTAGCCATTGAAAAACCCTACCTACAGCAGCTACTAAGATACACACGCCCATACCGACTCGATCATGCGTTGGTTCACGAGATGTACGTGCCATGCGTACCAGGTATGCTAGTCCTCCACTTCATTCACACGACGTACGTACATTGTTTAATCCGAACAAGATTTACAAGACGACCAGGGAGATAACAACACGATCCGATCGATCCTTCTTTATTTTTGCGTGTTGATGAGTGTGTTGACCCGACCTGCTGACCCCACTCCCAACCAGATGGAGACGACATGATCGATCTCACGTCGTCCTCACGTCGGCTGATTGGTTACTCATCACCGGATCCGGGCCTAGCTGATCAACACGTGTTGAGTGACGGCACACGGTAGCTGGTCGCCGGGTCGACGAGCTTTCGATGCGCCCGTCTCGGCGGACACGCTCGCTTAACGGTTTCGTCTTGCTTGCCTTGCTACACCATGGATGATCCATCGATGGAGGTTGCTTGGCTTGCATCCCCAAACACCCCACCCCCTGCTAGCAGCAGTGGCCACTGGCCACCTCATGCCAGCTCTATTTATTTCTCTACTACATTTTCTACCAATTCAAGAAAGTGATATGCAATCGTTTCAATAGAGATACGCGCGAGTTTTCCGATGCAATCAGGCACATTTGACGCATGACATTCCGGGTTAGGACGTGCATGCCTGCTTGAGAGAACTAGGGACGCGTTCGGTGTTTTAGATGCTCTAAACAAAGAGAATTTAGTACTAAATAAAGTCTACTGACAAAACTTTTTGCATATGGTTACATCTTTACGAGACGAAACTAATGAGTCTAATTAAGCTATGTTTTGCTACAGTGATGCTATAATGACCATCGTCTAATCATGACTTAGCTATTCTTATTAAATTTGTTTCGCGATTTAGACCAGATATTTTACAATAAATTTTGTAATTAAATTTTGTTTAAGACAATATTTTTTTATTTACACCCTACTAAATTTTAGAGAGGAACGCGTCCTTGTGTTGGACTGCTGGATGACAACCTCTGGCCAATCGTGAGAGATGAATTGTTGACCCGTGTGATCGTTTCGACCCCTCGACTCTGTACGGATACTGGATAAGTTGGGGTACTGCATGTGCCCTGAGTCCCGCTTTCTGGCTTCCTCCGCCTGTCGTCGTACTACGTGTTATGAGCGGACGATTTCGTGTGTACCTGGTTGTGGCTTGTCATACATGCGCCCGCGTGCGCTGGTGTTGGGCATGACGGCTACACGCATACACGGAGCGGCCACCTCTTGATAAGCCCGGCGAGAAACGTCATAAGCCAAATTTAGCAGTCAGAGAATGCCGTATTCTTGTGTTCAGAACAGAAAAGATAGAGTTCGGTTTGTGCTGAGCTTGCCATTGTTGATCAACACCTCAACGTCTCTTCTTTCGTATCAGCTAGCTTATGTTATCTTAATGTTTCAATGATACACACACTAAAGTTTGGCTGGAACGTTATTCATTCTCTGGCTTGATCCACAACTATACTGCCACATCAGTATTTGCAAATACTTAATCTGTAAGAAAGATTCAGCAGTTATCTCCTTTTCCAGGTACGGAGTACTACAAGGCAGACCGCGTAAAATAGTCAGGAGTTCAGCACGCAAAAGAGACACGTACGGCCGGAACATTTTCCCCGTGCCAAAACTGTAGCACTAGAAACGGCAAAAGATCGGCAATTCGGCGACATTCGAACAGTTAGGTTATCGTATTCGCAAAGAGGTTTCTTGCTGGAACACTCCGGACCAAAGTTTCCTGCCAAGGAAAGCTCATGAGTACTGGTGAAGCGTTGCACGGCTACAGTTACATTCGAAGTAGCTGCTACGCATATCTCTCCCGTCCTCGCCGGCTGCGAGCGTCATCGCCTGCTTACCATTCTTCGATGCCGATATTCCTAAGATCAGGACAAGGAATGCATACGTATGACACAGATGTCACTTGGACTTGGATAGCGGGTCAAGTAACTAACTCCGTCTTGTCAACATTCTCTTTCACTTGCCGGAAAGACGAACTTTGTCCGACAAGCTTCTCTTATCATGATGACAAAAGATAAATAAAAGAAAACCAACAAGGCCAAACTTACCTGATTTGGGTTTGTTGACGATTCGCACGAACCGTGAATCAAGCATGTGGGTTTGCAGTTTGAATTGTTCGGCACCAGCCGTACGAGTAGAAACAACCCTCATGAAGAAATACCGAATATGGCTGTTGAATCACATTTTTATGTCTACATCAAGCCTATCAGATATTTATACAAAAATAAAATGTTAAAGAATATTAGTTATCAGCAGGTAGGTAATCATCAGAACAAGTTCACTCTGATTTAAAAGAAGGGGCTACAGGTATTAAATCAATGAAAGCATGCCATTCTTTAATTATAAAAATAATAAAAAGAAGATGAGAACAACTATACAATCAATTAAATTATCTGAATCCCTTGCCTGAAAGTAGTTGGATATTTACATTCTTTCAAAAAGAATTGAGAAACAGCTGCAGAATCTATTAGGATTTTGCTAGGAGCTGAAACGAGACTTTGGCTGCAGGAAAATTTCCTGCTCAGGTGCCGTCTCAAATGTTTGTAGCAGGATGATGCAGTATTCTTCAGAAGTTCTTCACAAAATTGTGCTGCCCACTGTCAATACAATGCAATTCTTTCTTGTAACAAGACGCACCAGGATGCTTATCGGCTGCCCACTGCCCACGGTCAGATGTTGCTTTAAATTAGTCTTTCTTCACTTGACCGGCTGATTTTTGAGGAAGGTTGTACAGAAGCAACCCAAGCACTAAGGTAGCAACACCAATTAAAAACGATGTACTTAAACTTGTTCCTTCTGGTAAATATGGCAGAGGCAGCGACAAGGCGTAGATGGAAAGAGGTACTGGCATGGAAGTATAAAGTTAGAAAAATATACAACCAACTAAAACAGAAGGATCATGTGACAAATATTCTTTAGATTAAAAGAGGCACTTTCACGATCATTTTAGTTGTCAATAATATGGAAGCAAGTTCGATAGAGAGCTCTTGTGTGAAGTAAGCCTGACTGTTTTTTAGGAAATCTCTTGTAGCACAATCGCACAATACGATTGCTGTGGCGCCTCAATTTTAAATTGAGAAATGTAGCTCAATATCCTGATTTGTTTTTTGCATTACTACTTTGCTTCAACTTAAATTATAACGAGAGGAAACAGTCTGTTACGGAACCTGCAAAGTTTTTTTTTAGACATACCTGCAAAGGTTGATGCCAGTGAGGCAACCAGTGCAGTAGATATCTTGACCAGATTGAGTGAAGAAATGTTGAAGGCCATGTTCAGAGTTATGTAAAGCAGTGGTAGCAAGGGAGCTCCATGGCAATCTGAAAAAAGAAACCCATTAGCATACAATCTGGCATCATAACTTATAATCAATCTATGGTCAAATGACTGAGGGCCTCGAGCATTTTGGATTTGAAATAGCTAGACAAGTGTTGTTAATATGTTTCTGTGTGCGTTCTCCAGGCATGCCTGAAAAATCTCAATTAGCAAAACAGAAAATAAGTCAAATGAATGATATTCATTCATTCAAGACTCACAACCCTTTTTTGTCAAGTTGGCAAGGATTTGAAGCTACATAATATAAGATGATGCAGCATTTATTTACCACCTGGAGGAAACATTACAAGAAACAATTACTCACCCTTCAGATTGCCTCCAATATTCAGAAAGCATGCAGCACCATGGTTCATATATGCAGGGAGCTCAGCAAATGGAATCCCTTTGAAGTTAGAGAGAAACGGAAGGAGTGCGAAAACGAAAAGAGCCTGTATGGTCCATAGCAGATTTGAAGTAAACAGCAGGGATAAAATTATATGGACTGATTCATTGAACAATCCACCAGGCACTTCCAAAGCGTCAAAGGACCCAAAGGAAGTCTTATTATGCCGTACCATTCCTCTTCATAGTATTGATAAATAACCTACAGTAATCTAGAAGAACAGAGCTCTATTCTCTTACCTGAAAACCTGAACCAAAAGAGTTGACTACAAAAATATCAGGCCTCTTTCCCTATGTAAACAACAAATAACAAAACCCAAAATGCTTTTGGTATCAGAAAATAAATGGAATAGATTAACAGACTGTTAATAGAGTCATACGAACCCCAAGGCGTTTTGCACCATCAATGAAAACAAACTCCTGCAATAGTGCAGGAAAGGAAAAGGTATCATCGAGCTGAATAAACTGAAAATTCCACCCGAATGCTACTAAGGACACTTAACCTTGATAATGGACGCAGCAGCTTGAAAAGCAGCTGAAACCACCATTACTGCTGGCCAAAAAAAATTGATGCCGGGTAAAAATGGACCGCCATTTGCTCCACTTCATCCACACAAAAAAATGACAAATAGATTCCCAAAACAGAAGCAAATCAACACATCTGCTTAACACACACACCCTAATGGTAACCTGTACGAATAATCTACCGTAATAATTTCTCAGTTTGTTTTCAACTTTTCATCCAGACTCTCATTTATATATTTTAACTTGTAGGAACAACATTATGCCATTGAAAACTAGAACTATACAAAAAATATGATGAACTTTTCTCTTGGAACATGGATGGAATCTTATTTATCGATCAGTTTTATGTCATTAATTTTCTGAAGCAACTTTAGTATCATTGTGATTATTAACCGCACTATGAACTGTACTAGCAAATTATCTTATTTTCTGCACATCTACATGACACTGGTATTATCTAGGTCAAGGTGCATTGATAAACAAACATGGCATTGAATAGAATAGACAACAAGTAACTATCTAGTGCCCACTATGGAAGCACAACATAAGAATTAGCAAATATTAGCAGGCTAATTGTTCTAGTACATACCTAGCCACTGCTAGAATTACCCCAGCTGTGACAAGAAAGCAGCCAAAAATTTGGTTTGCTCTATATCTCCTTCCCAATATAAGGACAGATAAGATAAGCTGCCAAACCAGAAAAGACTACAAAAGGATAGAAAAAAAAACACACGTTAGAATATGTATGTCACGGAATAGAAGAGAAATCAAAGTTAACAGAACTTGATATTCGTTATAATGATGATTACTGAATATGATCACTGAAAAGGAAATACTAATGAGCAAGCGAAAATGCTTAACCCACCATTGTTTCTAGCACAATTATCTCATCTCAGACTTAATGTAAGCACAGCGAATGAAACAAAATATGAAGCACACAGATGCTAAGTTAACTCAAATCAGAAATTGCAAAGATGCCATTCATGTGACAAACTTTTAGGGGTACATATGAGCAATTCATGAGAACGTTCATACTTCACACCAAAGCTTCAAATGTAGTCAGAACTAACCATACCTGAGACAACACTGGAATAGATGGCCCAGGCAACATAGCTGCGAGAGAACGACAAACACATGCAGCACCATTTAGTTATGATCTGAAACCAGTTACACACTTGAAACAACACATTATAGCAAAGTAGAAACAAATTTACCTGCAGCTGCCATTCCTGAAGCAACACCTAGAGCTTCTAGTAAGCCGATTATCACGAACCGTGATTTCGGTAGTGCTAACATTTCTCTTGTGACAATCCCAGAGCGATATCGCATAAAAAGAATAGAGAAATACACCAGCACATACCTGCAAGGAACAAATGAGCAGTTTGGATCTAGTAGGAATCAGTTGGACAAAGCCAATAAGGAGGTGTATACAGAAAACATGGATTCTGTCGATAATGAATTGTACAGCAGCATTGCCCATCATAAGTCAGGATACTGAAGTCTGACACTCCAAAACCATAAAGCCGTCAAAATGCATCTAAATACAATCAATCAGTTACAAGGAAAATTGAACCGATGATATGTTGTTGAAAGCATCAGAATTACCCAAATGTAGTGAATTGGGCGAGGAAGAAGGGGTAATTTCTCATGGGCACGAGCGCCAGTTTGTAGAGCACCCTGTTCATCACCGCGAGCACCACAGTGGCCGCCGCCGCGGCGGCGATCCCCGTCCCACCACCATCCC